>CM034351.1:64884469-65116130 GCA_019925275.1 Mytilus edulis | reverse complement strand
TCACTTCTTTTACCAGAAAGAAGTATCGGGTTTCTATAAATAGCAGTATTGTTTACTACTCCTTCCAGAGTGGATAAAAATCCTTGATTAAATAGTATATCCGCATTTGCATAAGCGTATAATTTGCTATTAACTAACTTTTGTGCCGTCAAAAACATATCTTTCAAAACTGGGGTTCCATTACATGATTTTAATCCAACACTTAGCGTTAAGTCCCATCCAATACTGCTAACATATTTCCTAAGTTTCGAGTTATCAGAGAAAAATATAAGAACTACTTTCGGTTTCATCTGTAACCAGTTATGTATGGTATTGTTGTAAATGTAAAATTTCTCCATGGTAGAATTAAAAGACGTGAAGAGTGTTAAGAAATGCTCTTCGGAAGTAAACCTAGACTGGGTGGTGCTATCTTGTGTCATCATTGTCTCCACTTTCGAAATATTCAATGTTTGTTTAATAGAGAAATAGAAATGGCTGCGTTTTTGTCTCCCTAATATGGACACATGGTTGACATTGGTTGGGGCAACGTGCAACTGTGTTACCATCAGAACGAAAACTGTCGGGTAGAACACACAAAAAAATCCAAACAGATTTTTCATTTTCATTTAACTGTTGCATTAGTCCCCTTTATTCTCTTTATGATTTGGTTGGTATATATTTTATCAGTTTCTCTGTTCTTTGTGTAAAACCTGCAAAGAAAAAAAGGCATCCTTCAAGAATGAGTCAATTATAGTTCAAAAGGTCTGAAAATCAAAAATATGTTTGAAGTGAGCGTTAGCTACCCATGTCAAAATGAGCATAGAGCATGACACGGAGGCATTATTTCGATTCTAACAGGACAAATACAGTATTTTAATTGATCGAAGCGTACGAAAATACCTTAAAAATGTTTGGCTGTTCTCGTTTCCTCAAGTTTTTGTGTAGTCTGTACATATCATTTTCACATTTAATAAGTTTAAAAACTAACAACAGGGAACATATATGTTGTTTGATAAACAATATATAATAAAAGTTTATGTAAGCTGCTAAAATGTATATTTCTAATAGAAATACAATGAAAATAACGAGAATATAAACAGTAAATGTTTGCGCATGTGTCAAACATATATTGTGCTAATTAGAACATGGCTTTGGCTTTGTTTACAAAGCGCATTAAGGACGTCAGATTAGAATCGTCTTTTATACTTATATAGAATACGCCATATGAACAGAAAATCAATCATACATTACTTCTTATGCGTTAAAACGCATCATACACACATTCCGGTCCAAATTTAACCAACACAGAAAACCAAACACACATTCTGGGCTATCCATTAACCAACAGAGAAAACTAAACACACATTCAGTACCATGCTTTAACCAACAGAAAACCAAACACACATTCTGGGCCATCCATTAACCAACAGAAACAAAACACACATTCAGGACCGTGATTTAACCAACAGAAAACAAAACACACATTCAAGACTATGATTTAACCAATAGAAAACCAAACACACATTCTGGCATATACTTTTACCAACAGAAAACCAAACACACATTCTGCACTTAACTTTCGTTTAGTACATGAATCAGTGAAACAAGTTCCGATTAAAATGGTTACAACGTTAACGCCTAGGCTATTACTTACAAACAAACAAACAAACAAATATTTTATGACGACACAATAAATATAAGTCTACCTTTGTTTACATCACGTGTTTAGATAACAATCGACACATCTTTATACATATACTAAAAATATTAAAGTAATAAAGTGTGCACTTTTCTACCACCTGAGAAAATTACAGTTTACATTGTTTAGATAAGCTGTCAATAAGTGTCGTAAAACATAGAGGAGCAGAAGATTGTCGTGGTCAGTTCGAATAGTCTGTACTCAATGACAATTTGAATGTAATTGTATAGGTACAAACAAGAGGAAATATGTATGCAATTTTAGCATACAGTTGTAAACATTCCACGTTTAATAAATGCAATTTCGTTATTTATATTTCTTGTTTCCCATGGAGCACATTCTATATTTCCCCTGGAAATCATATGGCGGGAAAATTTATATCCAATTATTTTCCTGTTACAATTGCCCATTTTAATCTTAATTCTGTGGTCAGTCTTTTGGTGTAGAGCACCGATTGAAGCTGATGAATCGATTACATTTATATTTCCATTTTTTCTGGCCATATAAACGATGTAATTATCCACCATTGATCTCCCAATCACTACGTCACTGACTATTTTCCATGGAAACTGACTATTTACAATGAAATAATCCTCTGCAAATCCATACGACATGGAACTTTGTATTATCAAGTCTTCAATATCGTCATATCCGCTAATTCGCTCTGTATTTAGTCTGTCAATGTGAAAGTCCATTCGTTTCCCACTAACTAATAAAGGGTGATAATATAACTTATGAAACTTTGACAAATAAAGTAAAGTATTTAGTAATCCACGATCGAATAAAATATCTGCATTTGCATAAGCATAAAATTTGCTTTTATACATTGACTTAATTTTTATAAACATTTCTTTCAAAACAGGCGTCCCATTGCATGCTTTAAGTGGTATGCTTAAAGTGACATCCCATCCTATACTTTTTACATGTGTCCGTAGTTTGTCGTCATCAGAGAAGAACACCAGTTTCACATCATTGGATTTCAGCAATTTCCAGTTATGTAAAGTGTTATTATAAACAACGAACTTCTCCATACTGGGATCAAAGGTCGTAAACAACGTTAGAAAATGTTCGTTCAGATATGATTTGACAGATCTGTTTGATTTGGCCGCAACTTTTACTTCATCATTTCGTAAATTTTTAATCTGAGTAGACTTTGGACACATATTATACGGACATCGGTATTTTGTTGCTCTATTATATTCATATTGTACCAAAACAGTGACGTGGTGCATCACAAATATCACAATGAAAACGAGGCATGGTAAAATGATATGAGTGTGATGTCTCATACTTTTATATTCTCTTATATGTTATTCGTGAATGCACCCATCAACACAGCAAGTCAATATTCTGAAATAGACAAAAGCTTATCGAATTAGCAATTACAGTTTGTGTATTTTTGTACAAAATCAACTTTACATGTGTTTCACTCATTCTTGAAGACTGTTCGTTGACCTATAGTTGTTAATTTCTGTGTCGTTTTGTCTTTTATGGAGAGAGGTCTTATATGCAATCATACCACATCTTCTTATTTTTGTATTATACTTTCTTTCTTTCCCAAAAAAAAACCATTTCAGTCTTTGTTCTTTTGTGCAAAAAATATATTTTCTATGTGTTGGTTTACTTTCTGTTCTTTTGACTTATTTCCATTTTAAGTGCTGGCAGTTCATCTTCGGCTAATGGTTCTATGTCGTCCTCTGATACTTTTTACATGTCAATCCTGCTTTGATTGGTAGCTATATATATATATGCTATCCTTTACAAATCATTTTTAATAAAAAAAAATTGTGAAGTCATTTTGTCTTATTCTTTTCACAATATATATATAATTTTTTTTCTCGTTCATATGTCTTTGGTGTTTCATTTGCAAACACATTTCAATTAAGATTGCTAGATTACAACTTACCTTAAGTTGAGTTCTTCTGTACTTATCTGACCACCTTCCACTTCACCGAGCGTCCTTTACGAACTGTGGTGTATTGTTCACGAATGTGTCCAACATTTCGCTGGACAATCATTTCGAGTATTTGAATACTGATTTAATGATGATTTTATAATTGTCAAAATAAAGTCAAAAGTGGTTATAATTTGTTATCTATTTTTATTGCCTCCTGATTATAAAGACAATTTTCAACAAAATATTTACTAGTACATGTAATAAATCCATGATAACATTTAATACTTGTGTTTATGACCATTCATTTTGGGTACTGTCACACTTTTTCGTAAAAGTTTGTTCTTCGTATGTAACAAAGTCCGATCGGAGAGGCTAAATCAAAAAGGTATATAATAAGGAAGACCGTTTCAGCAGTGAATCCCCCCTGCAAATGTTTTTTGACAGGTTAATTGTATGACCTAACCAGAAAAATGCTCTAACTTGGTTTATGTTTATGGCAGGCGGAGTTATCCGCCCGTCTGTCTGCTGTCCAACATCTTTTGAGACATTCCTTCACCTTGTCGCCGTCCTTGTCTGAAGATTAAAAATCATTAAACATTTGCTACTGGACGTAAAAAAGAGCTTTTTCTGACATTCTCTTTATACCATGTATAATATACGCCGATGAAAAAGCAATCCAATAGCACAAACCTCAAAAGATATTTAGAGGCTAACATACGCGAGGGTGTGGATAGAGGTTCAAAGAGTAGAGAAACATAAAATAAAATATGAATAGAGAACAACGAGGTGCTTAAATATAAAGAAAACAGAATAATGGGCAAAAACAATATACAAAGAATAGAAAAAAATGGCCTAAAACATTAAAGAAAACAGTAACGAAGGACCCCATTCAGACCCTCATACGCAGCCAATGCAGAAGCACTCTATTTTTTAATAAAAAAAAATCAGTTGATAACTTTCTCCTCTATTAAAAAAGTCTTTACAAGTTTAATAGATCTAGTTTCTACTTTAAAAGGTATATGGAATAGGTATTCAGTAATCGGAATATGCAATATATTTTAGCGAAAATGTCCAATCTGATTATAATTCAAATCTTTACCAACTCGTATTCTTGTATCATCTGTAGATACCGAAATCCGACATACATTT
The DNA here is from genome assembly GCA_019925275.1 of Mytilus edulis. NCBI lineage: Eukaryota > Metazoa > Mollusca > Bivalvia > Mytilida > Mytilidae > Mytilus > Mytilus edulis. The sequence continues at coordinate 65,111,406 of CM034351.1, read as the reverse complement.
TAATAAGATTGGGGATATTTTTACAATAGGAATTGCAGTCATTTAGGAATATATATATTTTTGAAATATAATACTAGTGTTAACTTAAAGTTTGACATGGGACGCTAGTTGAATAAAAATAAAGAATAAATCTACACTCTTCTTACGGGTTCTACAAAATTTCTCAGACAAGATATTGTTCTTCTGTATGCTTAGGGAGCTACCATTTGATTTTTATGGGGTGCTAGGATGAAATTTGAAAAAAGGCAGGACAGGATTTTGAGTAAAAAAAAAAGGCAGGATGAGTAACTGGGCAAAAAAAGGCAGGATGACAATTGTTGTAAAAAAGTCAGGATAAGCTAAGAAAAAAAAAGGCAGGACCGAATAGACTGAAAAATAAAAAGGCAGGACAGAGATTACAAATAAAAAAAAAGGCAGGACACAATTTTTCTTCCTAGCCCCCCCCCCCCCCCCCCCCCATAAAAATCAAATGGTAGCTCCCTTAATTAATCCTATTCATACATTGAATACCATCTTTACGTTTTAATACGTTTTAAAATAAAAAATATGTACAATTTTGCTTAAATCACCTATAAAAGATAAGAAAAAACTTACTTTTTATGCCATAGTCCGTAGTAAATTAAATTAGAAATCAAGATGAAATAATCCGTAAAATTCTCCTCAGGTGTAAATCAATCTCGACATTCTCATTCTTTCCTCTGGTATGACATTTAAAATAAGTTTATAGGTCGAATTAGAATAACATCTTAAACCTTACAAGTATTAAGTTTAATTCATAATGAAATAAAGTAAACATGGTACAGCTAAAGCATTTGGGAAATGTGACGTGCACTTGAATTTATCCGGCTCGAGGCATATTCTATATCAGCATTTTTTAAATATAAAAAAAGAAGATGTGGTATGATTGCCAATGAGACAAAATGACACAAAAATTAACAATTATAGGTAATCGTACGGTCTTCGACAATGAGCAAAGCCTATACCGCATAGTCAGCTATAAAGGGCCCCGAAATGACAATGTAAAACAATTCAAACGAGAAAACTAACGGCCTTATATATATAAAAATATGAACAAATATATAACACATAAACAAACGACAATCACTGAATTATAGGCTCCTGACTTGGAACAAGCACATACATACATAATGTTGCGGGGTTAAACATGTTAGCCGGATCCCAACCCTCCCCATAACATGAGTCAGTGGTATAACAGCACAGCATAAGAACGAACTATAAAAATCAGTTGAAAAAGGCTTAACTCATCAGATGGACAAAAATACAAGTGGACGTGACCGGGTACTTGTACATCCCAACAACAAAAAGACACTAGGAACAGATCTGAGAGTATTCGTTTAAAGCTTATTTTATGAGAAAAATCATAAACGATATATGTATATGACCAATGTTTTGGGAGGAGAAGTGTTGAAGAAGAAAGGTTGCAAGGAGGATAAACTTTTATATTGGCAATGGTTTTCTTAGCAAAGTTTAAACCAAGGTAATTTGGTTTACCGAGAAAAAAATATAACCAATTAGTCAAATTCAACGTTTTCATTTTCAATTGAAATTGAATATGAATTAGTTGGCATCAGATTCTAGCACATCTACATACGGGTAGTGAAGTATTGTAATGTACAATTCTTTATCACTTGCTGCGGAAAAAGAAGCAAACTATCTGGTCTAATTTTGATCCCTTCAAGTTCAAGCTGGCATGTTATAACTTATTTCTTTTTGAAGTTTTTTCAGGTTACTAGGTTACCATTTCGTAAATAAAAAGAATTTGTATCGGTCAGTTTTAATCGACAACAAAGATTAAGTCGGTAAGGAGAACATAATCCGTTTACGTTTAAGCAATTGTATTTGTTTGATCACACGAACCATTATCTCCATTGGCTGTCATCGGAAAACACTTTCAAATTCAATTCAAGGTTTTTTTTAAGTTTCATTTCTCAAAAATATATAACAATCATTAAATTATATGCAAAATATAGATATAAACTAGAGAGTCATTCTGCAAAATGGCAAACTTTTTGTATTAATGTTTAAATTTTAGGACGTCTTAAATTTTGTAACACTTGAATAACACTTGAATGTTGTTATTGACTTGAATAAATGAAAGTTTTACAGAATTTAGCCAAGGACTCAGATTTTTTTAATTTTCGATTTCAAAATTTGAGAATTTGTCTTACCTTACAAGTTTATGTAAGTATTTAGCATCATTCTGTACAACGGCTAGCATCCTCTAAAATCCCTATTATATACTATAAGAAATAAATGTAACTCCGAGTAATTTATTTCAATTAAAGGAGACACTAATAGTGAGCATGAAATTAAAAAAGCTGATGCAGCAAATAAATAAAATAATAGAATTATAATTTTGGATACTGAATTATAAAAGTGAAACAATATTTGAACGAATCAATCAGCCAGACAGGATGTATACTGCATAAGTTTGATTGAGTTCTTGCCTTTGCAAGTCTTGTGTGTCCTTAATTTTGATTTTTTCAAATGGTCTATGCTGGTTATTAAATTTTAAAATAAAATAATTATCAGCTTTGAAAGGTTTAACCTGACGGACCATCTAGCTTAGAACACATGCTGATATAAGCAGTATAGCCTTAGTATGATTATGAATATCATTAAAGAGGTCCTACATTTTGATGAATCATTAATATAAAAAGGAAGTTCATTTCAAGTTTATACAATGTCACTTCATTTACTAATCTCTGTCTATCGAGATCTTTTGTAATATTTTATGAGCGTAACAGCGAGAAGTCTTTCATCTTCACTCGTCCAATTCAAATTAAATGGACGTCTTCCTGGGACAATTTACGTGAACGTTTGTCTGTAACGACCACTGTTCACGACGTACCTACGATAGACATTTAAACTGTGGGGTCACCAAAGGTTTCTTAACGCCTTTAATTATAAAATAATTCGAAAAATTAATCTGGAATAACCTTTATGTTTTGATTTATATAATGGATATAAATCAAAACATCGTGTTATTTCTGATTAATTTTTCGAATTACTTTATTAAGGTGTTGAGAACCTTTGGTGACCCCATAGTTTAAGTGTCTTTAAAAAGTACATAGTAAGCAGTGGTCGTTACATACAAACGTTCACCTAAATTGTCCCTGTCAATGAATGAATTTAATGTGTCAATCAATGGCCACAGCCACACTGTTTTGAATTTCATTCTATACTACATATAGAAGTTATTTTTAAATTCAAAACGGGATGAAGGTTATAAAACTGACAAAATCAAACTTTAGGGTTTACTAGCCAACGGAACAAATCGAAAACAGCTGTTACATTCTCTTGACCACTTTGCACCTACTTTTGTATTCTAATTTACAACACTAGTCATGCATACTTGTAAGTTAATATATTCCGATTCAAACATTTTCTCGGTATTTGTATATTGATTTGTAAATTAGAATTAGGGCTTATATTCAATTAGAGTAAAAATTAAAAAAAAAAACATTAAAAAAATGACTCTTTCTATGAATAGTAATAAAACTTGTAGCGATTAATGGACAAAACGCGAATCGTTCACTTAAGTGTTCATACCACACTCGCATCATTCAGTACGGTACATTTTCAATAATTTTTGCTGCCATCATTTTGTGAGTTAATTGTTTTTTACATACACAAAAAGACCTGAAACGATCATAAACTTTATATCAAAGAGTAAAACCACTAATTAAATAAAACACAGTTATATATGACGTAAATAATTAATACTGCAATTGACCTGATACTTTGACATTGAGGATCCTGGTCAAGATCTATGACAGTCAATCGATATATGTGTGATAAAGAAGAAGCTTTTATATATTACATATGATTTAAAACAGTCCATAATTATTATCTAATTCCTTTAATTTTGTATGTTATTCCTACAAACACTTCGAAAAAATCTTTTAAAATAACTGTGCGGTGTCTTTGATTCGAAATGGCGGCATGCACACTTTCATTAAAACAAAATATAAAGGTAGATATACAGCCTTGACCATTTTTTTTAATAGTCATCAAACGAGTTTTAAAAACTTTATTTAATTTGCTTCACAATGTTTACACACACCTCGTTTTATAAGGAAGCCGTAATTTTACTGTAGTTTTGCACACTTCAAGACGGATTCTTTAAAACAAACGGAACAATACCATACCCGTAGCCAGGGGGGGTTCGAGGGGTTCGGACGAACCCCCCTTGAAAACTAATAAGCACTGTTAAAGTCGATGTTCTGTTCGAATTGTGACTGTTAAAGTCGAGTTTGTGAGTCAAACGAACCCCCCTTTGGAAAATCCTGGCTACGGGCCTGAATACATATTGCAACCGAAGACGTAATGTGTAAGCTATAGACTTGAACAGCATACGCAGGATATGAAAAGTTCATACAAATATAAGGCATATACTTTTGATTTTTTAGTGTTACTTTACTTTAACATGGTGCGATCATTCTGGTAGCAACCTTATCAAGTGCGTTTTATTACAATGACCGATTTAATAAGACATTATTTATTTAAAACAAATATTTACATTTGCAGATGTTTTATTTATCAAAGTATCATTATTCCCCAATTTCACTTGTATTAAAAAAAGTTAAAAATGAAATTTAATAAAAAAAACAAAAAAAAACCCCCAAAAAAACGATGCTATAATTTGTCATATTAAGAACAAACCTTGTCAATAGACATAAATGTTCCTGGACACTATAGGAAAACACATATAAAGCTGCTGGCTACGGACAAAAATTTTAAAGATTAAGCTTACGACCTACCTGTAAGATGTACATGTATTGTCACAATAACTGTATTACTCATATTCAATAGACAATCCTTTCAATACAATAGTCCCGTCTGACCATTTTAAAATTTAGTCTGATTATATCAAAAAAGGTAACCAAAGTATTATGTACAAAACACCACGAAACTCGATGACATCAAGGATTTATATAGTAAATACCTTACTATATAAATCCTTGGTGGTATCTATTAGTCAATTAATAAGACATCCTCCTGTTTAATAAATAAAAAGGAGAATGTTACCATGGTAACCAGGTATAACCAAATGATATTTTTCCCACAGTAAATCAATTATTTATTGTATTGTATAACCTGCTATTAAATACAAACTTAATTACGTATATGTATATGCAAGGTGTTAATATGCTGATGGTACGGAATAATTGGCTTTATCAGATACATGTAGTGTATTTAGTTTATTGCGAATTACTTTCTGTTTACAGATAACTGTGATTCCATAAACATAAAACAAAATACTATATTCAGACAGTAAACGACCACGCTAATTTAGTGATTTAAAAAGATTTTCATATCAGGGCAATGTATCACGATAATTGCTTATTTATGAACATTTAAACCTTAATAAAAGTTTAAAGATTAAAGATAGTTAAAATAGCTTTAAGATAAATTTATGTAAATGTCTATATAAAATAGAATAATAAGAAGAAAATTCTTAGCCTAAACTTTTCTGTAAGTGCAACCTATGCGCTTTATATGCCACCTGATCTACATTAAAAGAGAAACGAAAGGTACATTAGAGACATTCAACAACCCATAAGCCGAAAAAGAACTGCCTTGACTAAAAGAAAACAGACAAACAGACATTCAAACAACATTTCATAAAACATTTAAATAGAAAACTAAATACTGAGCTTCACGAATACCACAAAACACTTGGAATGATCTCAAGTGCTTTGGAAGACGATTAGAGCTTATAATTCTAAAATGTTTCGCATTGGACTTTCAGACTAGATGATTTTGTAAATTGGTCGACCAAAATCAATGGGTGTGGTTGTTTGGGACGAAACAATAGACGTGAAATACCAAGGAGCTCTCATTATACTTAAAAGTAGCAACGACAAGGCAACAGACAAAAAATGATGGAAAGACCAACACAAGTCCACAAAAACACTGCATAGGAAACTGAGGACTTAGCAACAGCAACCCCACAAAGTCGAGATAATTTCAATAGTATCCAGCAATTCTCATCCTGCAATTCTCACAGGTGCAATTCTCTAAATAAATTGCTGGATAGCTTGAAACTGTGGTAATTTGATTTGTACTTAAAAGGAAAGTAGATCTTACTCCACGTGTGTTTGTATCCGTCGTGTTGCTCTGAAATTAACAAAAAAAAGAAATTTTATAAAAGACTTTAAAAATGTTATTCCTGCAAAGTGTGGGTTATTTGATTCGTAATTTTTACAGGGATTGATTAAAATTTCCATTGACAGACGGACGCGGAATCAACGAAACGACGGTATATCGAATGGACCAATGCGCCAGGTGAGCAAAAAGTACCAAGAATCAATTCATTTTCGAATGTCGTCTATTTCTTTTACACTCATCAGTAATAATCTGTTAGTAAACCTGATGATATGATGTGTGTGTATGTGTGTGCGTGTGTTTATTTTTTTTTATTAATTGACTTGCTCTAATATACTATCGATAAACCTGACTTCCAACTATCATGTCGTGGAAGTTAGTTTTATCGATGGTGTAATAGAGCAAGAGCCGTGGTGTAGTGGTTAGTGCATCGGACTACTAACACAAAGAATCCTGGTTCGATTCCCGTTCTAGGATTAACATTTCAGGGACTGAATTTTCGGCTCTCCCTCGACACCATTTGCGAGTATGGTCTTCAGGAAACGATGATAGTCCGTCGGAAGGGGACGATAAATGGCTGACCCGTGTTAAGAGAGAGCTATATCTCTTACACGTTAAACACAACCTTGTAGACTTTGAAAAAGAGCAGGCTAATGCCGCTACAAGGCAACACTTGCACCCGCAAAGTAGAAAGGCATTAATATATTAAAGTTGCAAAACTTGTTTCCCAATCCACTGTAATTAAATGTGTTTAGACTAATAAAATGGCATGTTTTATTAGTCCGAGGTTTTCGTGTCATACATTTGTTTTATTGTATCTATGTTTAGCAAAAACGTGAGTTATAACAGCTGCAGTATGATACACATTACGTAACCATAACGTGACACATATGTTAAGGTCTACGTAAAGCTAATAAACTTGATTGTTTGTAAATGGCTAATGGCGTCCAGCATGTCCAGAACGGAGAGTAAGTAAAAATGTAAAACAATCAATTGAAATTCAGATATATCAATCACAACTGGTGTGCTCACTTTATAAGAAAAATCAAAATCATAGATCCATGTTTTTATTAGATTTGTTAGTAAAAGAGTAATCCAGAAGGTCCAACTTCCCTTGCCTTCAACTCACAGGAGGGCCATTTAAAAAAAAACCACTTTCAGTCTTTAACTAAAAAATATTGTGGCACTGCTTCGCGAATAAACATGATGTTCTTTGTGTTCAAATCGTTGTTGTCTCAATTAATTTTGTGTATATACTATGTCTATAGATATAGGAAGATGTGATATGAGTGTCAATGAGACAAATCTCCATCCAAGTCAATAAAAGTAAATCCTTTACAGCAGATTTCAGCGAGTATGAAGCTACAGGTAGATTCTTTGGTTAGCTTCCTTGTTAGCTCAACCATGAAATGATTATTACCTTAAAATTGGGAGGAGCATAGCACTAAATCATCATCCAATGAAAACACTCATATCAATGGCTTAATTGTTTATAATATGCATGTTTCATACAAACATGTTTACCTAAACAACTTTGCAAATTAAATTTTATTTCATAAAGAATTAAAAAATTCTTTGTATTACAATAAATCAGAAGCAGATTTACGGTTTATGTTTTGTTCAAGGATGATAATATTTAGTGTTGATTTGATGCTAAACAAATGGAAATAATTTTATAGAAAATCCACAGCATTCCCCTTGTACTCTAGTAGTTGGCAATTTGATGTTTGATAGATGGAGGATTGCAAGCAGTGCTAGCAATGATTTCCTTAAAACAAGTTTATAATTTTATTAGATATTGTTTAAAACAAATGTAAATATGGACCAATTCAAGTACACCTTCCAGAGTGCGCTCGACTTTTGTGACTTTAAAAAAAAAATGAAGGTTCTTTAGGACTTTTTGTAAACAATTAATGCTAGTCACATCATAGACAATCAAGTGAGGAATATATATCTTTGACTGTCCCTCTGGTATCTTTCGTTCCTTCTTTTCTATGCTAAAAATTGTATAACAAAAATACCTTTTCTAAAAAAAACTCTTGAAATAAAATTGGCAAATCAAACACACCTTCAACATGTTATCAATACATTTTAAATTTAGATTGAAAACTTATTTTTAAACTGACTTGTAAAACTAGTTTTACAATGTTTATATTCTGTCACTAGTTCTGATTGGTTCTCTTTTTAACTATTGACTCCATCCAAAGGCTTGTTTACCTTACCTAATAATCATTTCATGGTTGAGCTAGCAAGGAAGCTAACCAAATAATCTACATGAAGCTTCATACTCGTTGGAATTTGCTGTAATATGATACCCATCTATTGAAACAGGAAAATGAAAGTCAATGTATAATGTAATTAATTGATTGATTGTTGTAAGATAACATTTATCTTTAAATTTCATTTTTTTCAAGAAGATATTTTTAGTTACAGGTCAATACGATACTTAATGTTTATCAACATAAAAACTAATCAAACTAGTTCCCACGATTTAAATACTAAACTGCACATTGCTTTGTGTAATGCAGTATCTAAAAAAATTGCATAATTTATTGTATTGTCATAATTGTTCAATTTCCACATCAAGGCCGTAACTAGGCATCTTATTTTAGTGAGGCAAATTAATTGAGCCGAGCGAAGCGAGGCGATTTTTTTTTTTGGAGGGTATGAAATGAATGGTGCAAAATCCTGCATTCTAGGCATTTTTAGAGAGTTTGATAATGTTTTGAATTTGGACACTTTTTATATAAATTTTTCATATTTTAAGACTTTTACTAACACCAAATTTTTAACAACCTTATTTAAATTTATATGTAAGACAATCATTCAAATATCACTGATTTGAGTCTGTTGCCAGAACATAGAACAAACATCGATTCAGAAGAGTTTGCCAAATTTTTCTATGGCCGGTTCAGTCAAATCGTTTCAGAATCATAATTTGGTCTGCTGATATCCTTATCGCGATGAACATGGAGCATGGCAAGACCGCACAATCTCTCGCCACTCATGCATGCTCTTTTCCAGTCGTTTCAGGGCAGTCTGTGTTTCTAAAGGTAGCACATTATCATCAACACAATGATCAATGTCTTCTTCCATTCCTTCTCCATCAGCTAGCAGCTTTTGTTTGCAAAAGGGAATTAAGCTTTCCTGTAAGCACCATCATACAGTCGCAGTTACAAAATATTAAACTCGCTTTTATGCTGACAAAGAGTAGACAAGCTAGGGATAGAATGAGATAACATACATGTGATATGATTCTATCTATAGAGTAAGTATATATGATATGGGTACATGAAAATTGGAATGGAGTTTTGGACGTTTACATGTAGTACCGTAATTTCAAATTATTTCTGGAAATAGTTGGTGGTATTTAAGTTTCAGAATCTATAAATTTAGGGGTTAGGGGTTTGGGGTGTCCGATTCCGAAACCCCAATCCATGCATTCATGTTTCATATTATTTATATTTTATTTATCTGTAAAGAGAAAGATTAAAGTTCGTGAAATGAATACGCAGATAGGACTGCCCCTTGTGATGCCCAGTACTTGATTTGTCAAAAGTTGGTGAAACGGAGAAATGAATACGCAGACAGGACTGTCCCTTCCGAAGACCAGTACTTGATTTGTCAGTCTACTTATCGTTTTTGGATTGTTCTAATGAAGTTATATGCAATACTCAGACTCTGTTTAAAAAAAAAACTAGTTTACTAGAATTATTCCTTCTTTACCTTCAGTGTCGCTTTTCCTTTTTCTGCAAGAGCCTGTTTTTAACTAAAGATCCATGATGATTATCGTTACTAGGTTAATGTAATCGAGAAACATCACCCGCTGAGATGCTGAGTTATATCCAGGAAGAATAGTTTAAAAGGAATGATGACAAGTTATAGCAATCAAGGTTGAGACAGAACAACAAATGACTATTACATTTATATATATGTATAAAAAAAAAATAATCAGTGTCGAAATTTTAGTGAGGCAATTGCCTCACTTGCCTCAATGGTAGTTACGGCCTTGCACATGTTTTGATAAGTTATAAACGGGTCGAGTGTATTTTAAGTTCTTGTAAAGTAGCTGTTATCAATAAAAATACTATATCATAAATTAAAGATTGGCTGATGAGATAATTGACAGGATACTTTGAAACTGTACGTGCCTCATATTAACTTTTAGCACATTTATAACTTTTAGAATTACAAAAAAAGTCATGGCAAATTACCACCGTTTTGTTAATGGTACTGTTTTCAAATGTTCTCACAGTCACTGGGGTAAAGCTGATGACCGTAACTGCATTCACGGTCATCCCAAGATGTCGGATGAAAAATTAGGTCAGTTTCTGTATTGTCTGCTAAAGTGTTTCTATATCATTTTCTTTACAAATCATACATTGAAACGATGAAAAATAATAAAAGAATCACTCGGAAATCACTAATTACTTCCGAGAAATGTGCATGAAACGGGAAATTCGATTTGAAAAAATCGTGAAGATGACCGTAAATCATAATCAAAATATTTTCAAGATGACCGTAATATATAACAAGGATGACCGTAACTTGTAAAGGATGACCGTAATTTGTAAAAACTGACTGTAATTTATATAGGACGACCGTAACTTTTATAGGATGACCATCAATTCTAAGAAATATCCGTATTTGTATTGAAAGCTTTTTGTTGAGTTTGTCGATCTCAATAGGGGCTCGGTTGGCGGATATCAATATGTTTAATAAATTTCTTTTATTGAACTATAATATAATTGGCCGTATTTGGGATTTATGACAATGATAGTAAATTGCATATTTCTCGTAAACAATGAAATGTTTATTGATAACGACGTTAAAATTTTAACACAAATTGACAGCGATACGACGAAAATTTGAAGAAACATGAATGTGTCCCTGGTACACGGATGCCTCATCTACACTATCATTGTCTATGTATAGTGGACTATGAAAATGGGATAAATAAAGGCAACAGTAGTATACCGCTGTTCAAAACTCATAAATCCATGGACAAAAAACAAAATCGGGATAACAAACTAAAACCGAGGGAAACGCATTAAATATAAGAGGAGAACAACGACATAACACTAAAATGTAACACATATAGACAAAATCCCACGAGAATAACAAATATAACATATATATATAACATCAAAACCAAATACATGAATTTGGGATAGACAAGTACCGTGACACGTCTTATCGCAATGTGAATTTACACTCAAAAATAAGAGAAAACAAACGACACAACGTTATAATGTAATACACACAGAAACGAACTATAATATAACAATGACCATATTCCTGACTTGGTACAGGGCATTTTTAAAGGAAAAAATGGTGGGTTGAACCTGGTTTTGTGGCCATGTGAAATGATAAAACTGTTATTTGGCATTAGAATTAAAAAGATCATACCATAGGAAAAATGTTTACTAAGTTTCAAGTTGATTTAACTGTAGCTGGACAAACGGACAAACAAATAGACGAACGGAGAAACGTACGCACAGACCAGAAAAACATAATGCCAATAAATGGAGCATAAAAAAACATTAATAATACATATGGATATTCGGTAATCGAGCCCATGTGTATGGTTCCAGACCAAGGAGATTTAAATCTTAATTTGTCTTGATATATGCAGGCGGAAACACTCTTGAAATAGAACAAAAGAATCGAAGCTCTTTGTTAGAGAAGGCGATAAATGTTTACTGTAATGTTAACTGTAGTGACAAATTTTTTAAAAGTTCATAGAAACAAATACAACGACAATTTTCTTCTCAATTACGAAGTGTTTTATTTTAAAAACACCATTTGCATAAGTTTTCAATTTATCTATTACATAGTAATGCAAAACAATAAGATATCAAGTCGACGACATGGGTATCTATAAGTTGGATGTAGAAAATGCTTAACCTCCGATTTATTTATTTTTTAACGAGGGACGGAGAACATATAAATCTTTTAGTTCAGAAATTTTCGTGTCCGGCCCTTCCATTATGTGAATCAAGAAAATATTCCCAAAATAGGCAACGATTGTATCGAAAAGAGAAAATCGAGTGCACCTTTTTATGTTGGGGCATGTTTGAGGTGTATATTTTGTCTTTAAAACGTAAAAAGCAAGAGTATTTGATATAGCATCTCGCTTCAGATTCTATCATTTTTATATATCAAAGCTACAGGTTGACTTTATAACGTAACAAAATGACAAAAGATGAAAATTGAATATATGGGTCAAGTGAAATACCTATCTAATGAATCACAAAAACAGTAGGTGTGTTCGAATAGCTATTTTTTTCTTCTAAAAGTTCTTGACGACAGTCTTTTAATTTGCATGATGAAAATGAATATCTTCGAAAAAATATGATTTTCTTGTGTGTGATAACTAGGGTTTATAATCTTCAACCACTGAAAATATTTAGTCTGCCCTTCCACGAAATATTTAATTAGAATTATTTTTAAAATGCTTAAGAATTTTCGAAAATTCCACCTGACATCCGATCAGACAATACTTTTAAGTACAGACAAGATCATTAACTAATGCTCAATTGCTAGTAGATACATTTGTCTTTAAAATACAACTGACATATAACGGATCATAATGGTGCTATGTGGATAAATTTGTCAGTTTTCAAGAGCAAAATTGGCAGAGCGTCATCCCTACAATGGCTTCAATTTCTACGATTGTTGTGAGCATGAACTGGCGTAATGGGGAGATAATTTTGACGAAGTATAATCCTGACTGTATGAATAACATTTCTGTATATATACAAATTGACAACGTTCCCCTTGTGATACGCTATTCGTACAAAACAATTTTAAGGATCTACTTTGCTGGAGCTCACCTTCACTAGTCGTATGATATTTTCAAAATATTTTCTGTGATTTTATTTGCACGACAAAATAGAAGACGATATAATATCAATGGGTGTACATGCATTGGCATTTTTAAAAATGTGTATTTATTATATATAATGCATTAAAAGGAATCCCAGAAATAAAAAAAAATCTTTTGTCGTGCAGTTGGAGGCTGTGCACCTCATTTTTTTCATTATACTTGTAAGGTGTAATTTTATCGCGCTTTTGTAGCATGTTTTCCCTACCTGTTTATTTGCATGTCTTTTTGCAAATTCATTTTAAAAATTAAACCCTCTACCGTAAAAAAGATACATATGGTAAACTTTGCAATTTGAAGCACGTCTTATTTTCTTCTACCTATAGGTTGCACTTTGTAAATACAGCTGTTTCTCAAAACACGCCTCTTTTGGGGAGTAATTGAATATTCATAGAAAATTGATTTTGTTTACATACTGGTTCCCAGTTATGCTCTCTGTGTTCCATATCGCAGAGACAGAACTTGGGAATGTTACCAGTAAATAAACACGTGCATATTGTTTACATTGAAATCTGTGGTAACCTTTCATTCGAGGTAGGGGTAGTTAAGAAAATTAGTGTAAGTTTAAACTCTGAGAAGTTCAGGGCATATAAACGTTGAAAATATGCCGCACAGCCCTATATTTTGACCTTTGAAAAAAATTGTGGTGCATATGAACTTTCAATTCTAGGATAAGATTTTTTTCAAAACTTCATAGTAAAAGTGGTACAGTTTTAGCCGTAAAAGGAGTTCCTATGGGAAATTGCATTGTCAATATTTACAGAAATGCAACCTATATAGGGTGAAAAGGGGGAACATTCAGAATTTAACCAAATTTGCTTTATTTCACAGATTTTAAAGAAATTAACTCAAATAAGAAGTTTTATAAATATTTAATGAAGATTGATAGAATCCTGGGCCTTAAATATGATGACTCAGCATAAATTCACAGTTTACAGTATGCAAAGTTTACTCAAAGTCCTGGATACAAAATTAAATCATAATATTTGCATATTTGTAAGTTAAATTGTTAAGAAGTGCTTATATTTACTCTTCGCAGTCATTGAAACTCATATATCCTTCCTGGATATTATTTATGGGGTATTTGAGTCCTTTCAATAACCCAAAAGTAAGCCGCAACACCTAAATCTGCTTTTTTGTCACCACGGCATAATAAATACAAGTTAGAAAAACAAAAATATCTCAAGAAAACTTACAATAGTGTGTTCTATCCTGAATATGTACTAAATATTCCAAATTGCTAGAAACAGCAGAATGATTTAGGAAATTTGAGGCCCCAGGGGCAAAAAACATAGAAAATTGCCTACCCTCTGTGTCATAAAACAAATAATTTAACTTGTAAATGCTATGATTTTATGATTTTAAAGTTCTTGATATAGAAAACAATAACTATGCTTGGAAGTTATGCAAAAATCAGATGTTAGCAGTCATCTCTACAACATTTTAAGTGAATTTATATCTCAGACTGGTATCTGCATACATACAACTATTGCAAATATGGCTTTGTTTGAACACTTCTAGTATATATAGTAGCTAAATTGTGTCAGATATATGGTTACAGATGATACTGTTGTGACAAGAATTCTAAATTAACCATTTGAGGGAGAAAATGTGTCCTTCAATTGACAAATAGGCATACAGTAAGATGTGGACTGGAGATAGAGGCTGGATTGGATACCTTATATAATCTTGAATGTTGTAATGATTGACTGCTAAACATTACATTTATGATATTCTGATATGCTTTCAATATGTTATCAAAACAGTTTTTAACAGGTTCTAGGCATTTTTTATCAGAAAATATGCAAAAAGGGTAAGCTGGCAATAATTAAAGACTTGATTTCAAATTCTTTAAAAAATTGAAACAGGGGAGGGGGTATAAAATGTATAGTAAAGAAAAAATTAGAGTATACACAGTGATTTCTTTAAGACTTTAATTCTAATAAATGAGTATTAATGTGAGAAAAACTGATTTTAGAGAGTTTTCTATTTGAATAAATGTCTGTATAGGTTGCACTTTGTAAATACAGCTGTTTCTCAAAACACGCCTCTTTTGGGGAGTAATTGAATATTCATAGAAAATTGATTTTGTTTACATACTGGTTCCCAGTTATGCTCTCTGTGTTCCATATCGCAGAGACAGAACTTGGGAATGTTACCAGTAAATAAACACGTGCATATTGTTTACATTGAAATCTGTGGTAACCTTTCATTCGAGGTAGGGGTAGTTAAGAAAATTAGTGTAAGTTTAAACTCTGAGAAGTTCAGGGCATATAAACGTTGAAAATATGCCGCACAGCCCTATATTTTGACCTTTGAAAAAAATTGTGGTGCATATGAACTTTCAATTCTAGGATAAGATTTTTTTCAAAACTTCATAGTAAAAGTGGTACAGTTTTAGCCGTAAAAGGAGTTCCTATGGGAAATTGCATTGTCAATATTTACAGAAATGCAACCTATAGGATAATACTCTCATATTAATATGTTTATACCAACACGATTTATCATTTGATACCAAAAGGTAGTTATATAAACACCGATATTTCTTAGAATTGAGGGTCATCCTTTAAAAGTTACGGTCATCATTTACAAATTACGGTCACCCTTGTTATGAATCGCTGTTTCTGTTACGGTCATCTCGATTGTGATTTACGGTCATCTTCACGATTTTTTCAAATCGAAATTCCCGTTTCATGCACATTTCTCGGAAGTAATTAGTGATTTCCGAGTGATTCTTTTATTAATTTTCATCGTTTCAATGTATGATTTGTAAAGAAAATGATCTAGAAACACTTAAACAGACCATACAGAAACTGACCTAATTTTTCATTCGACATCTTGGGATGACCGTGAATGCAATACGGTCATCAGCTTTACCCCAGTGACAGTGACCAAACACTAAAGTGTTTTTGTAATACAGTGATTGTCCTAATTAGTCAGGAATATGATGTTCAATAGTTGTCGTTTGTTGATGTGGTTCATAAGTGTTTCGCGTTTCTCGTTTTTTTATATATAAATTATACCGTTGTTTTTTCCCATTTGAATTGTGTTACACTGGTGATTTTGGGGCACTTTATAGCTTTCTGTGCGGTGTGAGCCTAGATTCCGTGTTGAATACCGTACTTCGTCCTATAATGGTTTACTTTTATAAGTTCACTTGGATGGAGAGTTGTCTTATTGGCACTCATACCACATCTTCTTGTATCTATGCTTTTTTTCTAATATGGTATTTTTATATCCCAACTCGTTCGCTATGCTCGTGTCTGCAGTGTTTAAAGATTTAAATGCACAGAGGTATAGGGGAAGGTTGAGACCTCATAAACATGTTTAACCCCCGCCGCTATTTTGCGCCTGTCCCAAGTCAGGAGCCTCTGGCCTTTGTAAGTCTTGTATGGTTTTTAATTTTAGTTTCTTGTGCATAATTCTGAGTTAAGTATTGACATCCATTATCACTGTACTAGACTGTATACATATTTTTTAAGGGGCCAGCTGAAGGACGCCTACGGGTGCGGGAGTTTCTCGCTACATTGAAGACCAATTGGTGGCCTTCGACTGTTCTCTGCACTATGGTCGGGTTGTTGTCGCTTTGACACATTCCCCATTTCCTTTCTCAATTTTATTATCTATGTATTAATAGTAAATGATTAAATCAGGGATTTCGATACCACACATTACTTAATATCTTTACTAAATTCATCTATAAACACAAATATTTGGTTTGCAACTTTGTCTGAACCTGTAGACAACTTATGTCAAACGGAATAGCACATCCTGAATTTTACGGCGATGTTGTTAACTGAGTCCGGAAATTCAGACACGATCTGGGTAAATTATCAATCCTTCAAATGAACTTATTCTAAAAGTTTATCAATTCAACATTGTAATTATTAATAAATCTTTAGATATTGTTTTATTAGTACAAATGTTGATCTTTTTATCAGTTAATTTAAATCATACTGAACCTTATGGTTATACTACAATCCTGAATCCGTCGTTACCTTTATCTTGGCATTACACATAGTAATGTTTTCCCTAACTATTAATGACATTTTTTTACTAAATTAATTAAATGTGTACTGATTGATATTTTAGTCTTAGATACAGGTTTTATTTTAATCTAAAGTTGTAACTCTGAACTGCTGTCTGTAACTGAGAGTTCTCTTTGGTTAGGGATGAGGGATGGTTAAATACCCTGCCATGTCCAGTGCGTGTTTTTGTTTATTTTTTTCTGTTTTGTATCAATCTGATGAGTTGAGCCTTTTTCAATCACGTTCTTTTATAAGTATGTTGTAATTTCAAAGATTGATTGTTGTATGAATATTTTTTTCTCTATACTAGTATTCACTTTGTCAAGAACTTTTTTGACATTTTGAAATTTTTTATATGAATTAAACAGGATTTTTCTCAATATTGCAAAAAAATAAATCCGCCTTTTAGTCTAAAATGACAAAGTCGCGTTAATAAATGCACGCAATAATTTCTGAATTTACAATATTCATTTTTTCAAGAACTTTTGTTAAGTGAGAGGTCAATTACATGCTTAATGTTTATCAACATAAAAACTATCCAAACTAATTCCTACGATATAAATACTAAACTGCATATCGCTTTAACTTATGCATATTTAGAAAAAAAACCTTGAACGATAACATGTCATTGATTTATTTTCATGTCTCAATTGTTAAATTTCTGTGTGTTTTATTTTGACATAAACGGGTTGAGTGTATTTTAAGCAGCTATTTGCAAGTAAATACCATATCATAAATTAAAGCTTGACAGATGAGACCATTGACAGAATAATTGAGAACTCTACGTGCTTCATTTACTATTTTCACATTTATAACTCTTTCAAATTTATGTTTAAAAAATCATGGCAAATTATCACCGTATTGACATGGGTAATTTACTAGTGTTTTTAATGTTTCATACGCAGACTTTAGATTAATGTTTAGAATTTGTTGTTTTGATAAATACGTTGTTTATTTATCCGAAGTCGTTCGCTATGCCCGTGTCTGTAGTGACCTTTTGGATTTCAATGAGCGTCATCTCGTAAATTTTTGTTATCGATTTTATTTCCACAAATTATTTCAAACCTGTACTAAACTCTTTCGTAGATACATAGATTTCGTAGATGCAATATTGGCTGCACCTGTAGCAAATTTATTTTAAACGGAATAGCACATTTTAAATTTTACGATGATGTTGTGAACCGAGTCCGGAAATTCAAATATAATCTGGATAAACTTATTAATCCTTTAAATAACTTATTCCAAAAGTTAACCTATTCAAAATTTTAATTAAATCTATAATTTTTGTATTATTTGTATAAATATCAGTAAATTAATTTCACTTAATCATTATTATTATACTACAGTCTGTCAAAACATTACACAAGGTGATGTTTTTCTTAACTTCTTTATACTAAATTAGTTAAATGTTGAATGTGCACTGATCGTTATTTAAGGCCGTGTTCACACCAAACGCCGTGTAGAGTAAACATGTTTACAATTAGTTTAGTGTAGTGTACACTGGTTTCATGATTACATTTGTTCACATCTATACACCTTGTTTAGCTACCTGTACATAAGATTTGTTCCCACTTGTAAACTATATGTCATTTAAATGTTCATTACGTAGAACTGAATACAAAATTTTTGGAAATTTTTTCGAGCGGTAAGGGAACAACCAATTGACTTCAAAAGGGGGGCGGAGGATGGGAATGGAAATATTCCGATCTCCAATTTGATAAAAAAAAAATGGTCATACAGATGATAAAAAAAAATGTTCTGAATCAAGAGTGTCCCCATACATTATAGTGTTAAATATTGAAAAAAAAAGTATTTGATAACCAGCATCGAAAAAAAAGGAATAAAAACGTACGCGCGAAAAAAAATCTGACTCAGATAAAAAAAATAACTCTCCCCCTTTTTTTTAAGTTAAGTGGTTGCTACTTTAAGAAAGCCATTTTTATAATTTGCAGTAGTTTGAATATACAAGAGAAGTCTCGATAACGCATTAGAAAACGTTAGCTGCAACAGCGTGCTTACAGCCGAAAAAAAAGGATTGATATATTAGGGATCACTACATTTTTATCTTTTCTGTTCGTTTCAAATGGTATTTCTTCTCCAATGAGTATTTGGTAAAGGAATAGGGTAGCGTTTTTTTTTTATATTTATTTTACGTGTTATTTAATGGATCTGAGATACTAGACAAACATATCATTTACCTCACACTTGTTTAAGTCATGCATTTATTCGTGAATCGTTTTTTGAGTAATAACCAGTGGCGAATATTTCTGTGTACGTCAAGTCAATTCGGGAAGACCTTTTCAAATGAATTAGGCAACAATTATTTACTTCATTTTTTGTGGAGGGGGAGGGGGGGCGTGAGCTATTGATTTTTTTCAGGACAAATTTTGGTGACAAGTCGAAATCAATTTTAGCATTATATATACATGTAGTGGCAGATGAGGGTGAAACAAACAATTTTTTTTCAGGGCCAAAAACTGGAAACTTTTTTAGTTTCCAAAACAAAATCCATAGCTCACCACCCCCACCCCCCTTGCCTTTATGTTTTATACTCAACTATAATAGACCCCCCCCGAAAATCAATTGGTTGCTGCCTTATGGGTTAGGCAATGATGCTGCTTTGAGTCTTGATTAGGGATTAATAAAGTACGTTAATTTTTTTTAACAAAAAAAATCTGTAAAAATTTAGACAACTTATAATTATCAAAAATATCAATTTTACTCAAAAAAAGTTTCCTCCTTAAATATATACACGATAAAACTAATGTCCTAAATGCCTAGTTTTGTGTACACTTAACCTACACAAGGCCTACATTGACTATCGACTGTGTGTAGGTAAAACATGATTTAAACTACATGTAAACATTGAGTTTTATCAATGGGAACGCAATTGTGTTTAGTTTACGTGTGAGTTACACTAACACAACACCAAATTTAGGTCAATGTGAACACGGCCTTAGTCTTAGATACATGATTTGTTTTATTGTTTACAAGTTTTTATTTGCTACAAAATAAATATATGTAACTGCAATTACTCTCAGATCTGTACTTGATGTCTTTTATGTAGTTACGGATGATGGATAATTAAATACCCTGCCACGTCCAGTCTGTATTTTTGTTTGATGTTTGTTGCGTTGTGGCAATTTGACAACCTTGTCCCTTTTCAACTGATTTTTTGTTTATATGCTGTGCTGTTACCTCACTGTCCCAGTATTAAGATTGGTGTAGTTCTCAAACACTTTTTAACCCGGCAACATTATTTATGTGCCTGTCCCAAGTCAGGATTCTACAGTTAAGGGGTTGTTGTTGTCTGTCATATATGTTTTTCGTATATATGGTATGTTTTTTTTTGCATTGTGAACGCCTTGCGATAATTGCCTATAATTGATTACACCCACTTCATTTGAACGTTTAGGAGAGTTGTCTTATCGGCAATCATATCACATTTCCTTATTTGTACACGTCACACATTTCATGTGTCCATAGAGATTTGCTGGGTTTACCTTTATCAGGAACGTTAATGTGTCTAATGAAACAGGAATATATAATGTTGTAATTTTAAAGATTGATTGCTGCAAGATTACATTTATCTCTATATTTCATTTTTTTTCAAGAACTTTGTTTTTAAATTAGAGGTCAATTCTATATCAAATTTCATCAACAAAATATTAATAAACTCCTGGAATAAAAGTATTTCCCATGATATAAATACGTAACTGCACAGCGCTTTTAGTAATGCAGTATTTAACAATAACCTTCATGATTGCATAATGTATATTCACAATTGTTTAATTTCCACGCGTTTTATTGAGACATAAACAGGCTTTATCTATTTTAATAAAGGCATCATAGATACAAGGATCAAAATTTCATATTTACGCTAGATGCGCGTTTCGTCTAAAAAAGACTCATCGGTGACGCTCGAATAAAAAAATGTTTAAATGGCCAAATAGAGTACTAAGTTGAAGAGCATTGCGGACCAAATATACCTAAAAGTTTTGCCAAATACAGCTAAGGGAATCTATTCCTGAGGTAGAG
This sequence comes from Mytilus edulis, assembly GCA_019925275.1. Classification (NCBI taxonomy): domain Eukaryota; kingdom Metazoa; phylum Mollusca; class Bivalvia; order Mytilida; family Mytilidae; genus Mytilus; species Mytilus edulis. The sequence continues at coordinate 65,090,322 of CM034351.1, read as the reverse complement.
AAGCCGTAGTTTTACAAACATTCAAAGTTTTTGATAACACATAATTAATAATTATGAACATATTAATGATAACTCAAGTCAACACAGAAGGGAAACAATTACGTTATTGCAAAGAAGCTGTTTTCAAGTTAATATTATATCATAAATTAAAGCTTGACAGATGAGGTCATTGACATGATAATTTTGAAATTGTTATGGCCTCATTAACGTTTAGGACATTTATAACTTTCAAATGTTTTAAAAAAAAGTCATGACAAATTACCAACGTATTATGATTTGTAGTGTTTTCAAATGTTCTTACAGAGACCCAACAGTAATTTTTTGTTCTAATAAACTAATGCTTTGTCTAAGACGATGTATACATATCCCAACTCGTTCGATGTTATCCATTCGTTTGATGTTTGCAATTTTTGTTTTGCACATCAATATGGATACTCTTTAATGTTTGGTTGTACTGAAGATGCATGAAATATTTCCCACTGAAAGTAACGTAAGCAAAAAACAATAAAATATATCGTAATTGGGTAATGCATAAGTCTATATGAAATGAGAAGATATATATACGGTATGATGAGTGCGAATGAGACAACTGTCTACCAGAGACCAATTGACATAAAACGTAACAAAATGCCATGTTTCCCTATTTAGATCCGAAAAGGAAAAAAATATATATTTTGCTTTAATTAAAAAAGTTTGTCGGGAATTACAAGTTAAATGGGTCTTGCTTATAAATTTCATTTTAATTTATCTTTCTTTAATCACGGAACAATTAGATTAAGAAATGAAATGATTGTCAGAAAATAATAGGTTAATTATATTCATCTCATATGTTTACAAGCTTTGTATGATATGGAGAAGTATATAGCCATCTTCAGGCCCAATTTTATTTTCACTTTAAAGTTCTATACATATAAATCTATCTGCAGAGAAATAAAAAAAAATCGCAGTTTTACGCTTCCAAAATTTGAAAATTTGATTTGTATCCTCGCGTAATACACAACTTTTTCACAACTTAACATCAATTCTCTGTATGCATCAACCAACAGCTGGCCACATAAAAAAAATTATGTGATAGAAAAACTACCTCTAACATCAAAGTTAGTTGCATTTTTCATAAAAATCAGTTTAAAATCTTAATCATCCCAGTCCTTCTTGTCGGTTGCTAAGGAACATAAATTTCCTTAGCAACCAAGGAAAAATTTACCTCAAAATGACCAAATTTCAATTATGAACAGCTCATTTATTATGGCAGGTAGCTTTAAATAGTTTATCATTAAATGAACAACAGAATATGCTTCATAAAAATATATTTATTAAAGTAAATCATATACGGTGAAATACAGTACAGAATATCAGAGTTAAAAGCTATTTTAGGTGCTGTGGATCTTAAGCAAAAAGAGTCAAATTCGACCAAATTTGGTCCCTAAAATATTTTTTTTTGCAGAAATATAGCCAAAACATGACTCACTACACTTAAAGAATAGGTATTTGGCTAATCATTAATGAACAAATATCTCTGGGTAAACATATTTTAAATCGATGGCGGATAATTCAAAATGGGTCATATAAAGGGTGTAATCTGTTTTTCTAGGCCTATTTTTCACATGTTTGCTATCATACCAGACAATTTCCACCATCTAAACCAACTAACATGTTATATTGATGTTGTTGTTTGTTTTATTGTTTGTTCAAATGACTGACCTATGGTTGACAATAAAAAAACCTTAATACAAACCTTAAAAAAAAGAGGGGGTGGGGGTGGGGTAGTGCCTTTTTTTCGCACAAAAAATTTAGAAATAGAGAGACACTAAAATCAAAGAATTTTGGGATGGATGCTTCAAATTATTTTCTTTAAATACAGAGATAAACAAAATGGGCTCATTACTAGGTTCATTATATTTATGGAAAAGGAGTAAGTCCAGTAAGACCACTTTTTGGCCCCAAAATATAGCAGTTTTACAAAATTGTTAAAATGTAAACTTTTAGTTATTTATTGGACAGTAGAATGCTCCTGCTACATAAATATGTGCTGTTTTTGACAATACAATGCACATATATCGGGTACCCTCACCATTAAGTCATGCTAAATTACTGAAATCTTCACAATTCTATCATTTTTGTTAAATTTTAGACGGTTTCCGTATCAAACGAAAGTGTTTCATGTTCATCCTTAATATTGAAATGTAAGTTGTATTTTATGATAATACATAACATACATGTATATTATATAAAGGTTTAGGATGAACACGGAATGCGGCCACTTTCATTTTTGACAAAAACCATTTGAAATGTGACATCTTTCAATCAGTTTAATTGAAGTCTGGAGCTGGCATGTCAGGTAACTGCTATTAGTCTGATGTTATTTATGTATTAATATTATTTTGTTTATTTTCTTTGGTTACATCTTCCAACTTCAGATTCGGACTTCTCTTGAACTGAATTTTAATGTGCGTATTGTTTTGCGTTTTCTTTTCTGCATTGGCTAGAGGTATAGGGGGAGGGTTGAAATCTCATAAACATGTTTAACCCCGTCGAAATTTTTGCGCCTGTCCCAAGTCAAGAGCCCCTGGCCTTATTTACTCTTGAATTATTTTTAATTTTAGTTTTTTTTGTACAATATGGAGTTTAGTATGGCGTTCATAATCACTGGAAAGATTAAAGACAACCAGATTATCTTATCTGAGGATAACCTCGGGGATAACATTCCAATAGCAGCGGTTTAGTCCAAGTACTGTCGAAAACAGAACACTTAATGCATTTAAGAAGTCTAAAGCACAAATATAACACCCTTGCAAAAACTAATCTGTTCACTCTAAGTTAGTTAGCTGACGTCTAAATGCTTATTCACTTTACTTGGAATTAGTTTTAAGCTATACCTTTTTGATGATTTGACTATTTTGATATTTCATATTAACGATATATAGACAGTTAAATCAGAGACACATGTCATGCATACATACATTTACATTACTTTTATATTTGTCATCTGTTTCATTTAATCAATAATACAAAATTGTACGTTTAATACGGTTTATCTCATTTATAAGATAAACCAATTTAATTAAAGAGAAATGATTACTGCCTCATTCGGATCCGGTTCTCGTGTCCCGCACATCAACGTCACATGATTTGTCAGCATTACATTGCACTAGCCAATCTTGTAGATATGTAAAAGTTTCAAAAAATGTAATCGTAAAAAATTCATTGACATCCGCATATCATATTCTAATATTTTGATATGAAACTATCGAAGAGACATAGTAATTCTCCAAGAAAGGATTTTCATTTGCAAGGGTCAGCAAATGACGAATTTAAAAGGTAAATCGAACTGTCACCACACGATCCGATGCCATCAACACGAGGAACACATCCAGCTTCCTTCGACATGTTTAGATGTGAAAAGATTATAGAACAATTTAGTTAATGTATCTTCGCCATAAAAGTTATACAATGCTCGAATGACAGGGACAGCTTCCAATTTGTCAGTGGCTCAATGACCGGTGATCAATTTAATGGCAGAACAAAATCTTCACATCAGGAGCCCCGTTTAGAATTCCACACAGCACAAGATGCACAAGGAAAACGCGATTCAAAAGAAGGAGAACCACTGATCCCAAGAATTCATTACCTGGTTCCAGCGGTTTGCAGATTTCGTCAAGCATTAATCTTGGTATGTTAAATTTAAATTTTATAAAAAAGTTGATGTTTAAAATTTGTGGTGTATAACTATTCTAATTGATATTTATCTCATAAGGAATAAGATTAATCTGATGGTGATGAGATAAAATTACTGAAAGGATTATTTATTATTATAATTTGACGTCATATATTTAATTTGAATTTCACATCGCATTTATAAGATAAACCAATTTAATTAAAGAGAAATGATTACTGCCTCATTCGGATCCGGTTCTCGTTTCCCGCACATCAACGTCACATGATTTGTCAGCATTACATTGCACTAGCCAATCTTGTAGATATGTAAAAGTTTCAAAAACCCACCACCTCCCCTTGCAATCTGCCATCTAATAACAATTCTTGTGTCTGCTGCTGTTTTATTTATCTTTTAAGAATGACCAGAACAGGCCGGATCTATAACTTTTTGGACAAAAAAGAGGAGACAAACAAGCCGATGGATTTGCTAGCTGAATCATACTTTCGAGAACTATATACTAATTTTCATGAAAGGCTACCACCTTTATCTAAATATTCAGACACCAGCAGTGTGAAAATGGAATTATCATTACCTGCTATTAGTTCTTCGCCTGGAATGCATTAAACTTTTGACTTTATTTGGATAAAAATCATGCAGCATTTATTTTGATTACTTGATTCTAATTGTTCATTATTTTGTAATAAAATCGTTCGTCACAGTCAAAAAGGATGTCGGGATCTGGCAAGATTAAGGGGTTATGATCGTTTCCCGTAATTGTACGTCGGATCATATTAGGTTTTTACTTTCCTGCGGTACCGCAGGAAGTTCTGTTGAGACCATCTCATGTCTACCCTGAGTGGCCGGTTCTGAATTGGTACCAGTTCGAGCTTGACTGTTTTATGATACATAGTATAACCTATGTATTCAGTGTGCATATAGAGTTTTATGTTATAGAAACTGTTAATCTTTACTCCCCTGAAACCAGGGGGTGATGCGAATAAGACCCGACGTATTTGGGGATCATAACCCTCGTTCTCTTTAGGCTGAACCTTGAGGAACTTGAGCATCCATTGCTACCAATGGTGCACAGATTTGTCAGTTAAATCAATCATGTCGGCATTCTGTAATCATGTCAGACCTCGTCATTCTAAGTGAACTGTGGCCGTTATTTCCACATTAGATATTTGTTTGTTATGTTTTTGCCTGAAACTTGATTCTTTGATTAAAACATTTTTCGTCCTCAATATGAGTTTTGATAACAAAAATTATAAAAGTTTCAGGACTTTAGTTTCGATAAGTCTAATCGGGAAAAAAATAGTCGTCGCAACAGTACAATATAAATGTATACATAACAAAATAAGGATAAAAAACCCGAACCATATAAGGATAAATATATATCTATATTGATGTTTGGCTTATTGGGAAAGAGCAATGATTTAATTATTGACAAAAATCACACACCTACTCATTACTGTTTCCTAGGACTCATTATTATTTTTGTACTTTCTTTGACGCCATTACAAACATAATTATCGTACATGAGTTATCTAAACTGAAAATTTCATGGCATGAGTCCCAATCAGACAACTCTCCATTGAAGTCACTATTTGAAAAAGTAAACCATTAAAGCTCAAAGTACGGCTTTCGGTCACACCAATCAGCAAGCCATTTAAACCGGAAAACCGTCTATTATATAAATAAAACGAAAAGCGAGAAACACTTATGAACCACACCAACAAACAAAGACCACTGGACATCAGGTACCTGACTAAGAACAGATGCAAACAAATGCATATCTCAACTTCAAGACAGCAGTTACATTTTTTGTTTTTTGGATGTATATTTTTTTCACAATGTGACATGCATGACGAGAGAACAACTGTGAAATAATTTGACATTGACAAAGTAAGAGTTACATTATTAAATGAACAATATATATATATATATATATATAGCTTTTAACAACTGTATATTATTTTTTTGGAAAATTACACATATACATGAGTCTACAGATTCAATATGATACACCTGCTCAAATCGACCTGTTCAATAATTACTGAGCTCATTTTAAGTCGCTATCTAAATTTAGAACTGCTTATTTCATTTTGCTCGAAAATTTCTAAATTCAACTGTAGTATTTCCATGTACTTTTTCCATGTATGTTGTTTCTACCGCCGTCCGTTTCGGTCTTTCTTTTTTCCATGTTTATATTCCAAGCTTATGCATTTATTCATGTGTTAAGATATGAAAAGTTACTTGAACCGACTAAATGTGAGTTTAGTTATTTTCAGAGTTAGACCAATTAAATAGCAATACAGGAATATGACAGTTATTTTCCTTTCGTTTGATGTGTTTGAGCATTTATTTTGCCAATGTTTAAGAGACTCCGTTTTAATTTTTTCCTTGGAGTTTGGTTTATTTTTGTTGCTTTACTTTCGTTGCATGACATGAAGAACCCTGAGCCATTATCTGATTGTAAGAAAAGTTACACAGCCAGCGTCACTTGTGCAGTAGGGGTGGATATACCTTTCGGATGTCACACGGTTCTATAGGAGACGGAATTTTAAATGAGAGGTTTCGCTAGCTTTAGAACCAGGTTTAATCCACCATTTTCTACCTAAGTATTTGACTGTGCAATTTGATTAAGAAATCTTCGTTATGAATAATAAATAAACTCATCATAGGTACCATAATTAAATTTTGTATTTACGCCAGTCGAGCGTTTTGCCTACAAAAGACCCATCAGTGACGCTCGAATCCAAAGAAGTTAAAAAGGCCAAATAAAGAACGAAGTTGAATTGCATTGAGGAACAAAATTCCTGAAAAAGTTATGAACTTTCCTCGGAGTTCTCTGTATTGCTTATTTGATATATTTTTGACTTTTTAATATTTCCTTTTAATCGTAGATTTTTATATCGCACATGAAGCATATGCATATCTACTATACTAATTGTGGGGCATTTAAAAACTTTTGTATATAAACTCAACATAGATATCAGGACTAAATTTTGTATATACGCCAGACGCACGTTTTGTCTACAAAAGACTCATCAGTGACGCTCGAATCCAAAAAGTTAAAAGGGCCAAATCAAGTACGAAGTTGAAGAACAGTAATGACCAAAATTCCTAAAAGTGTTGCCAATTACAGCTAAGATAATCTATGCCTGAGGTAGAAATATAAAGGCAACAGTAGTATACCGCTGTTCAAAACTCATAAATCCAGGGACAAAAAACAAAATCGGGGTAACAAACTAAAACCGAGGGAAACGCATTAAATATAAGAGGAGAACAACGAAAAGCCTTAGAATTTCAAAAATTCAAAATTTTGTAAACAGTTAATTTATAAATATAACCATATCAATGATAATTCATGTCAGCACAAAAGTGCTGACTACTGGGCTGGTGATACCCTCGGGGAAATAAATCTCCACCAGTGGCATCGACCCAGTGGTTGTAAATAAACTCATCATAGCTACCAGGACTCAATTTTGTATATACGCCAGACGCGCGTTTCGTCTACAAAAGACTCATCAGTGACGCTCGAATCCAAAAAGTTAAAAGGGCCAAATAAAGTACGAAGTTGAAGAGCAGTACGGACCAACATTCCTAAAAGTGTTGCCAATTACAGCTAAGGTAATCTATGCCTGAGGTAGAAAAGCCTTGGAATTTCAAAAATTCAAAATTTTGTAAACAGTAAATTTATAAATAAAACGTACCATATCAATGATAATTCATGTCAGCACAAAAGCTGACTACTGGGCTGGTGATACTCTCGGGGAAACAAATCTCCACCAGCAGTGGCATCGACCCTATACTTTTGAACATTTATTGTAAATATGAACACAGAGAAAGTTTTTCACGAGTTATTACATATTTATGATCATTAACTGTAGAAGAAATCATACTTACAATCAATTATCTTCTTGAAAATCTAAAAACTGATCTTGTCTTTATACAATGAACACGTCTCAATAATAACTATTAAAGATATAATCATAATTACAAAACACGTGTTGTCCTTTGTCATTTAATTTTATTCAAAATAAAAAATCAGATGTTACTGTTAATGATACATACATGTATTTCTGTTATAAAATACTTTTACTTAAAGATCTATTGTAACATTTTATGACGATGTACTGGTATACAATCCTGTTGCTATGAAGAAGGCAAATAAATGCCGTCGAATGAACCCCTCCCCGAATCACCAAACAGAATATATGATAAACAGAAGGGTTTAACCACTCAACATTCTTTATTTGACTGTAAATTCAGTGGTTGTCGTTTGCTGTTTATCATATTCGGTTTTGGTTTATTGTTTTGTCCGTGCATTTTGTTTTAGCGATAATCAATCAGTACTATATAACAATGAATGAAGCATATAACAGACTTATAGATAAAACAGATAAATCAAATCTTCAGCACATCGAACAAAACAACAGTCCAAATCAACGTCGAATACCCGCCTACTCCTCATATAGGATGATAGATAGAGTTATGATTTTGAAGGGGTGAACATATTATTTAAGATAACGCGTGTAAACCAACACAAACGTCCAAAAATCTACAAAATGGAATATATAGATATGAATATCTTTAAACCTATATGTGCTGCATGACAAATTATTGATGCTTCTAAGGCATTCGCATGATTGTAGGTTGAGAAGCATTTACAAATCCATTGATTTGCTGTTGTCCTGATAAATCAATATGGCTACTACCGCATATAACAGTATGTAACGCTGCAGAAGAAGTGCGAATCATGCCTTTTCTTTGATTGAGTGTAATAGGTATAAAACGAATGAAACACATATGTCTGATTATCTGAATTCAGTCGTTAAATTGTCTCTATAACATACTACGATATGCCAAGACTAAACACAGCAAACCGGAACATTGTAATCTGTCTCTTAGCAGTTGAATCACAAAATGAAGTCGCTCTGCTTTATTATAATCTCCGGACTACGATTTTCAGACTACTAGTAGTACAAAGATACAAGCAATGCGGTTCAAGACCTGACTGTCAACGTTATCGATCCCTCCAAGAACATAAGATCGCAACATTCGGGTACTGCACATGAGCAACTGGACCTTAAAGGCAACAAAAACAAATTTGAAATCTTGAAGTCAGACGAACATCAACGAAGGCAATGAGAAACTGACTCCGCGAAAAAAAAATAGCGCATCAGACGTCTTTACTTTGGTGCAATACTGGGACACCGGAATCGATTTTCAAGGATCCAATAATGAAACAGAATAATGAGACTTGGACCTGAAAAACTGATGGCTTTTTCTAGTAAATCGATGGATCAAGATTCACGCTGCAGAGAATTTACACACGAGTCTACAGACACAGAGAGAGAGAACACGCCAATGATTTAACAATATCAAAATAAGTCAAGTTTATCATCAAAAGAATTCAAAGATAAGTTTTACAATGTATGTTGTTTTGTCAATTGATAAAAGGTAATGTTACAAAGTTTTATTATTATTTGCAATACTTGTATTTAATGCAGATCAAAGTGATACAGTTTGCTTGTTTATTTTTGTTGACAAAACAATATATTTGGGTACATCTAAATAGGAAATAAAAACAAGAGGAAAGGGAAACATTTAATTAACAAATGGTATTGTGTATATACAAAATCGAAATAACGGAACTTATTGGCGACACATGAAATTATCAAAACAATATAAATAAACATTTTAAATTTCAATTACGATTGACCTGTTGCTTTTGTTAGTAAGTTTATTATAGAATGGCTATATGATTTTGACACTTTTAATTTCATTGCATTTGCTAATATATATATATATATATATATAACAGCCTTTACTTTCTTGCTTTGGATAAACGAATGATGAAAAATAAGTGATTGTCTGCTAACAACAGGTAAATTAATGTATAGAAAATTGATAGACTGCAATGCTCGAGATAAAATTCCTTAAGAAATGCCGGCAGTTTTGTATTATTTAATGAAATATGTTCTTGTCGTCTAATCCAAACATAAAACTATATTTATGAAACAAAACAAAACAATGTTTTGGATTTGAGCTCGCCTGTACAGTACACTTAATCATTTATTAAAATTCATTTTATATAAATTATGTGCCATGTATTTTAATTGCATGTCATAAGGCGCAGTCTTATAATAACATCAACAAAAAAATATAAAAATCCAATACATTCTGATATTAACCGTTCAAGTATAAAAACTCTTTAACTACGTTTACGTTTGTCAATATTAAGAGAATCACATATATCTAAAACAAAGTAACCAACTCCAATTACCTGTTGATAACAAAGTGCCATGGACAGAAATTTCTTAATTGCACTGTTCGAATCGCATGCATCGAATAACACATAAGAAAATATTTGTTTTCAGGTACATATAACTTGTGAATTACTCAATAACCGAGTAGATCTAAGTTACAAGATAGTACATGCTATCGTTATAACACTTATAAGTTCTTTTATAAAAGAGCATCAGACCATTAAATTAGATCCTGTTACAGTCATTGACATATGTCTTGGTAATGTAATTAGCTGTATGAATTTTATTGCACCGTTTTCAATTATTTATGTTCCTTTTGTAATGCTTGTAGCTCAAATGCCGGTAAATGAAATTCCAAAAAGTAAATCAAACGGTTAGCAGCTGATAATCATAAATACGGACAAGGCATTAGACCTTTGCACGAGAGAAATAAATCCAAACTCCCCGGCAGTTCGAGTTCCGATCCGCATACGGGCCCGAATACTACTCTCTACACTAATGGATGGAGTAAAGGAAAACAGTTCCGGAACGGAAACGATCACTGTCCGGAGTTTGAAATAAATCCTTTACTGTTATTGGCACTCAAAACATATCCGGAGTTAACTTTAAAATTAAAGGAAAGGTGATGACATAAGAAAGATACAGAACAATTATAAATAATACTACCCTACCGATTGATTGATTTTATAAATTGATTTACCAGCTGAATTATAAATCCATCCATAATCAACCCATAGTTACCGGCACAATATGTACGTAAGAAAATAGGAGTGTTAATTCGAATAGCCATAATAAAAGAAAACATAAACAGAGATGCGCCAACAAGATAAACGCCTCCTTCTATGCATGCATTCTGCCATTCTAATAGGACAAATACGTTCATTCAAATACTGAAGCGAGGATGGGTATGCCGTGTGTGTAGCTGTTCTTTTTTACTCCTCGTTAGATAAAGCTCAAATATTAACATAAATCTTTAGCTTGCTGTCAAACCCAATATTTGCGATTTTTAATTTACATGTTTTCTCGTAAGCTACCGTCAAAACCAAAATTGACATTTCGTAACGAAGGAGCTGCCATGTTGACTCGCTGAAATCAGTTAATATGCGAATAATGCAATAGAATGGAAAATAAATAAAAAACCTACCTCAGAATTCTATTTTAATACAATATTAAACGACCTTCGATGGTTACAAAAAAATTATATTGTTTTTATACTGCAACTTAAACTAGTATATATAGCTTTTAAAATCGTAACATAAATATCAAGATAATTTTTATCCCTTAATGAACCCCTGATTTTGGAGAAAGTGTTCCATGATGAAATTGACATTGAACAAAATATAGCTGTTTTATTATATTTAGGAAATAAACACAACTATTTGTAGTATATTAATTCTTTTTATTATGCATTTAATAAGAATTAAAGTTCTTTTGTCTTTTGTTTTATTACACTTTCCAATACAATAAAATCGGCAATGCGTTTGCAAATAGGTTCAAATACATGTAGATTTACGTGGGAGGTATATTGTAACATCCATTATTATGTATAGTTCTGAGTCTCCGCTAAGTATAGATAGATCGAGAATTTTCACACGGTGTTTTTTACAAAGCGAAAGAAGCATGTTATATTAGAATAACATATTCCCATACGTGCATTTCATTCACTAAAGAATCATTAACAGCGCTAACGTACTGTGAATTCCAAAAAAAAAAAAAAAACGGCATCGGTAATCTTGGCTAGAGGTACAAACCTGAAGATATTATTTCAAATAATTATATTCAATACTTTTCAAAGTTCAAGGATTGTTGATGTTCTCACTACCTACATTTATATCGGGAACATATTTTGTGCCCAAATAAAAAAAATCTATAAACAGATATTTGAATGAGATTTGTTAATTATGTCACGTGCAAGTATTGCAACCTTTATGAAAATACCCTCAGACTTAAAATTGAAGTTTGTGACTGTAAGCTGTGTGGTTAATGTCGTTTGCTTTTTATCAGTTTTTATGGATTCAATCTTTTTGAAATTACCTTAGATTTTAACATCAATTCTCTGTATGCATCAACCAACAGCTGGCCACATAAAAACAATAATTTGATAGAAAAACTACCTCTAACATCAAAGTTAGTTGCATTATTCATAAAAATCAGTTTAAAATCTTTATCATCCCAGTCCTTCTTGTCGGTTGCTAAGGAACATAAATTTCCTTAGCAACCAAGGAAAAATTTACCTCAAAATGACCAAATTTCAATTATGAACAGCTCATTTATTATGGCAGATAGCTTTAAATAGTTTATCATTAAATGAACAACATAATATGCTTTATAAAAATATATTTATTAAAGTAAATCACATACGGTGAAATACAGTATAGAATATCAGAGCTAATAGCTATTTTAGGTACTGTGGATCTTAAGCAAAAAGAGTCAAATTCGACCAAATTTGGTCCCTAAAATATTATTTTTTTTCCAGAAATATAGCCAAAACATGACTCACTACACTTAAAGATTAGGTCTTAAACTAATCATTAATGAAAAAATATCTGGGTAAACATATTTTAAATCGATGGCGGATAATTCAAATTGGGTCATATTAGGGGTGTAAACTGTTCATGTAGGCCAATTTTTCATATGTTTGCTATCATACCAGACAATTTCCACCATATAAACCAACTAACATGCTATATTGATGTTGTTGTTTGTTGAATATGTTTGTTCAAATGACTGACCTATGGTTGACAATAAAAAATCCTTAATGCAAACCTAAAAAAAGAGGGGGTGGGGGTGCCCTTTTTTTCCCCAAATTTTTTTTATATAACCCAACATGATTAGTTCAGCATGTATTCAAGTTATTTTTAATACATGTGTTAACTTTAAATTGCTTGCACTATAAATCATTTTGTTTTGACGGTTTTGGTCGATACCCATTTAGTTTCACATCAATATATGTATCATACACATGATGCAGTTGTAAAAATATTTTTAAACAATATATTTTATAAACAAGAATAAGAAAAATGAGACGTCAATGCAGTGCTTAGGCCAAAATTAGTACATTGGTTTATATATATGCAAAATACTTTTATCAAAGTGACTTATATGTCAGACTAAACGCAAAGGCAGATGGAAATTTTCTTTCTTCTTGTCAGCCAATCTTTCAAAGAGCAAAATACTACTTTTGAAAATTTCAACCACAATCCAACTCTTTGAAAATTGATACAATGTATATGAAATGTAAAAAAATTAGGTTAACAGGTAAATTGAATAACATTCAAGCTAGAATAACTTGTACAATTCGCTCGTGTATGTAACAATGTTTTAGATTTTAACGAGAGAAATTTCTGTATTACTGAAAATTATTACACCAGGGTTTTCGATATCACAAACTAGTCAAAACATATACTTAATTTTATCATCGGTATAAGGACATTATTTGTAAACCTAGCTCAACATACAGACTTCTTATACGTTCAGGTATTTCACATCCAATATTTTATGGAAATATTCTTTATAAAGCACAAAGATGTCAGTATTCACCTCAGAAGCTAACAAAACCTTTAAATAGACTTATTAAGAAGGGATATAGTTACGATACTGTTGTCAGGTCATTAAAGATTGCATATTTTGGCGTTAATATTGATTCACTTATAGTGTCTTTGCATCGGAACTAAACACATTTATTTAAAAAACCAGTTGTTGGTATGACTAGGGTTATGGTCTTCTCATATATGTTATGATGGTATGATACTAAACCCCTCACGGGAAGGATTATGCCTGATATTCATATGATGAAGACATAATCTTTCTATCAGTTTAATTGAAGTCTGGAGCTGGCATGTCAGTTACCTGCTAGTAGTCTGATGTTATTTATGTATTATTGTCATTTCGTTTTTTTTCTTTTGTTACATCTTCTGACATCACACTCTGACTTCTCTTGAACTGAATTTCAATGTACAAATTTTTATGCGTTTACTTTTCTGCATTGGCTAGAGGTATAGGGGGAGGGTTGATATCTCATAAACATGTTTAACCCCGTCGAATGTTTGCGCCTGTCCCAAGTCAGGTACCTCTGGCCTTTGTTAGTCTTGTATTATTTTTAATTTTAGTTTCTTGTGTACAATTTGGAGTTTAGTATGGCGGTCATAATCACTTAACTAGTATACATATTTGTTTAGGGGCCAGCTGAAGGACGCCTCCGGGTGCGGGAATTTCTCGCTGCATTGAAGACCTGTTGGTGACCTTCTGCTGTTGTCTGCTTTGTGGTCGGGTTGTTGTCTCTTTGACACATTCCCCATTTCCATTCTCAATTTTATTGAATATCCTAACCATTTAGAACCAAATACTCCGCAGGGCGCAGCTTTATACGACCGCAGAGGTCGAACCCTGAACGGTTGGGACTAGTATGGACACAACATTCAAACTGGATACAGCTCTGAATTTGGATTGTGATTAAATAGTTGACACAGCATAGGTTTCTGACACAGAACGAATGTGGTTTATGAACTTACAATGTTGTTTTTTTTGCTTTTGAGCAATTCACTATGCTGTTGAATATTAATCCTTTGATTTTTGAAGAAATTTTCTTTTTCATTTCTGAAATCTGAAATAAGAAAAATTGAATCCCACCATTTTTTTCACCTCCCCCTTTCCCTTATTCCAAAAATGATCTCAATTCAAATTTCTAATGGAGTTTTCAACAATAACTACTCATTTAAATGCATTATAAAATGTAAAATGTCATACAGTCATGACTTAAGTTGATTTGACTACTATTCTGGACAAAGAAAGATAACTCAAATGCAACATTTTATATTGGCAAATTTCCAATGAAGTTCATTAAAATAAAGTTTTTGGCAAATTTACAATGGAATATATTAATAACAAAGTTTTTGGTAAATTTCCAATATACATAATTTAAGAGAAGTTTGGGTGAGCTTTTAAAATGAGTTTCAATTACCAACCTAGCTTACACTGCTTTTAAATTATGTTTTGTACTTAAGTAATTGTCCATTAACCTGGAAACCCTTTCCCTCCTTTTTTGCACCTTATTCCTTAACGGTTTGAACCATAACTCCAAAAGACAATTCTTACCATCCCTTTGTGGTATTCTAATATCCAAAATCTAAATATATGGTTCGATTCATCATATCAAAAAAAAACCAAGAATTCAATTTTTTATGAAATCAAATAAAGTTCAATTTTGGACCCTTTAGACCTCAAATTGGATCAATTTGATAACCGGTCCTAAATACTAAAAAATCTAAATATATAGTTAGATTCAGCATATTGAAGAACCCCATATATTAATTTTTTGTTGAAATCAAACAAAGTTTAATTTTGAACCCCGATTTAATTGGACGAACTTGAAAACTGGGCCCATAATAAAAAAAACTAAGTACATGTTTAGATTCAGCATATCAAAGAACCCCACGAATTCAATTTTTGTTAAAATCAAACTAAGTTTAATTTTGGACCCTTTGGACCTTAATGTAGACCAATTTCAAAATGGGACCAAAAATCAAGAATCTAAATACACGGTTAGATTCGGTATATCAAAGAACCCCAATAGTTCAATTTTTGATGAAATCAAACAAAGTTTAATTTGGGACCCTTTTGGCCCCTAATTCGTTGGGACCAAAACTCCCAAAACCAATCCAAACCTTCCTTTTGTGGTCATAAACCTTGTGTGTTTAAATTTTATAGATTTCTATTAACTTATACTAAAGTTATTGTGCAAAAACCAAGAAAAATGCTTATTTTGGGACCTTTTTTTGGACCCTAATTCCTAAACTGTTTGGACTTAAACTCCCAAAATCAATCCTAACCTTCCTTTTGTGGTCATATACCTTATGTTAAAATTTCATAGATTTCTGTTCACTTATTCTAAAGTTATTGTGCGAAAACCAAGAAAAATACTTATTTGGGCCCTTTTTGGCCCCTAATTCCTAAACAGTTGTGACCAAAACACCCAAAATCAATCCCAACCTTCCTTTTATGGTCATAAACCTTGTGTTTAAATTTCATAGATTTCTATTTACTTTTACTAAAGTTAGAGTGTGAAAACCAAATGTCTTCGGACGACGACGACGCCGCCAACATGATACCAATATACGACCAAAACATTTTCAATTTTTGCGGTCGTATAAAAATAAGATTGCCCATTGTTGAATTTTAGATTAAAACTTTACAAAAAAAGCCTACGATAAAAATGCTTAGATATTTATTTTCCTGAGGTTATGGGAATCGGGAACTTCACAAGTGGGTTTTCTTTTTCTGAGCTCTATTAGGCTTTCAATATGTTTCAGAGGACGGTTACACGATTTATTAAGTCAATTTCTGTCCAACGTTTACCTTGTGTTTCATAGACTAGTTGAAAGTTTTCAATACTCAGAGTTTCAATGTGATATTTCAGTGTAATAAATGTCACAAATTATGTTCGGAAATTGTTTTAAAAATGGACAGGCAACATTCATAATTCAGTATGTCTCTATCTGTTGAATACTTCAATGATAATTGTTGTAAAGCTGTCAAATAGGGAATAGTGATCCAGAAATAGTATAATCAAGTTGTCTCAATGTTATTGAACGAAGATTTTCAAAAAAGGGAAATAACTCATTTTTCGAAATTACATCCAGATTAGTTTGCGCATGAAATTTTTAATTGCTGGAACATGCAATATGATACAATTACCCTCAATACATCTAAAAATAGTTGTTTTCATAAGAAAGGACTATTTTTTCATGAAAATATTCATATGAAATATTTATTTACAAATAGAACCTAAAAAAAGGGGGGATTTCAGGATAAATTACAATGACTAATATTCCTCTTTTGGCAACTTTCTGCAACATTTACCCAAGAATTTTTTTGCAGCATTTTGTTGACAAAACATCCAAAATTTTATATTTTATAGTCTTTTCTGTGAGGATTTCTGCGTTTTCGGTAAAATCAGATGTAAAAAATGCAAAAATCGGCAAAAATCATGTTAAGTGGACCACCTTATGTACCAAAAAACAGGGTTTTTTTTCGAAAAATTTGGCAGTTAGCAGTTTAAATGATTATAATCTGCTCTTATACCCATGAAAATAACAAAAAACGATATGCTTTATCTCATTTTTACAATAAAATACAATGTTAGCCATTTCTCCTTGCTATACTAATATATACATTTGATGGCACGTGGTTTCCATGGCCACCAGACTATTCAGATTTTTTTTATTGATTTTTTTTTTAATTTGACTGTTAGTTTGGACCATGTCAGCTTAAAAAAAAGTAATCGAAAAAAAATAATCTGGCCAAAATTTTTCATATTTGGTCTATTATTACAGAGAATTGATGTTAAGAACCTCTTCTAAACAAACAACCCCAGTGATCGGAATTATTATTATTCTTTGTGGTCTTGTTGATAGTATCTTACTATTGAGAAAATTCTATCTGAGGAAATATATACAGATGATCCACCATAAATAGCGTCCCGAATCGACAACGTTGAAACAATTTGTAGTATTTTTCGGAATAGTATTTACCTGTCTCATCTATGGATATAAAATTTATATAATTTAGGTGTTATGATTTTATAGAAAAGCTGTTAATTAGTGTGGACTGGTTGATAACACGGTATGGACGCAATAACGTGCTTAACGTCTTAGTTATCAAAGGTACCATGCTTATAATTGTAAACGCCAGACGCGCGTTTCGTCTACATAAGACTCACCAGTGACGCTCAGATCAAAATGATTATGAAGCCAAACAAGGAAAAAATTGAAGAGCATTGTTGAGAACCCGAAATTCCAAAAAGTTGCGCCAAATACGGCTAAGGTAATCTATGCCTGGGATAAGAAAGTCCTTAGTATTTTGAAGAATTCATACTTTTGTAAACAGGAAATTTATAGAAATGATGATTTTGTTATCAGTAAATCAAAATTATATTGAACATTATTGTTAAACTACAATCCGACGATACCTATATTTTGTCATTGCACAAAGTCATGTTTTCCCTAGCTGTCAAAGAGGTCTTCACAATTAATGCATTACATGTTGGATGTGAACTGATTCATTCATATTTTAGTAATTTAAACTTGTTATTTGCTTTGCAATTATTGAAGTCTGTAACTGCGAGTACTCAAGGATCTGTACTTAGTGTTTTGTTGTGGTTAGGAATGAGGGATGGATAAATCGTGTCCAGCCAAGCCCAGCCCAGTCCAGTCCGTGTTTTTTTGTGTATCAATCAATCTGGTGAGTTAATAGATATAGGAAGATGTGGTGTGCCAATGAGACAACTCTCCATCCAAATACCAATTTAAAAAAAGTAAATCATTATAGGTCAATATACGGCCTTCAACACGGAGCCTTGGCTCACACCGAACAACAAGCTATAAAGGGCCCCAAAAGTACTAGTGTACTATAAAAAAGAAGATGTGGTATGATTGCCAATGAGAAGGCTATCCACAAAAGACCAAAAGAACACAGACATTAACAACTATAGGTCACCGTACGGCCTTCAACAATGAGCAAAGCCCATACCGCATAGTGAGCTTTAAAAGGCCCCGATAAGATAATGTAAAACAATTCAAACGAGAAAACTAACGGCCTTATTTATGTAAAAAAATGAACGAAAAACAAATATGTAACACATAAACAAAGTAAACCATTCAAACGGGAAAACCAACGGTCTAATCTATATAAAAACACGAGAAACGAGAAACACGTATAAATTACATAAACAAACGACAACTACTGTACATCAGATTCCTGACTTAGGACAGGTGCAAACATTTGCAGCGGGATTAAACGTTTTAATGGATCCAAACCTTCTCCCTTTTTCTGAAAAAATAGCATAACATCACAACATAGAACTAGAGGCTCTCAAGAGCCTGTGTCGCTCACCTTGATGCATATTAAACAATGGACACAGATAAATTCATGACAAAGTTATGTTTTTGTGATCGTGATGTGTTTGTAGATCTTACTTTACTGAACATTCTTGTTGCTACAATTATCTCTATCTATAATGGACTTGGCCCAGTAATTGCAGTGGAAAATATTTTCTAAAAATTTACAAAAATTTACAAAAAATTATGAAAATTGTAAAAAATACTATAAAGGGCAATAACGCCTTAAGGGGTCAACTGACAATTTTGGTCCTTTGTCGTTTTTGTAGATCTTTCATTGCTGAACATTATTGCTGTTTACAGTTTATCTCTATCTATAATAATATTCAAGATAATAACCGAAAAGTGCAAAATTTCCTTGAAATTACTTATACTGGGGCAGCAACACAACAACGGTTTGTCTGTTTTGTCTGTAAATTTCAGGGCAAATAGATGTTGAACTGATATACAATTTAACCCCCCCCCCTTTATCTTGAACCATCTTGGTTGGCTGGAAGGGTCACGCCACACATTGTTTTAAACTAGATACCCCAATGATGATTATGGCCAAGTTTGGTTCAATTTGGCCTGGTAGTTTCAGAGAAGATTTTTTAAATGAATACTGAAGTTTTAGAAAAATGGTTAAAAATTGACTATAAAGGACAATAACTCCTCCTTAAGGGGTCAATTGACAATTTTGGTAATTTGACTTATTTGTAGATCTTACTTTGCTGAACATTATTGCTGTTTACAGTTTATCTCTATCTATAATAATATTCAAGATAATAACCCAAAACTGCAAAATTTCCTTAAAATTACTAATTTGAGGGAAGCAACCCAACAACGGGTTGTCCGATTTGTCTGAAAATTTCAGAGCAGATAGATCTTGACCCCATGTCAGATTTGCTCTAAATGCTTAGGTTTCAGAGTTATAAGCCAAAATTTACATTTTACCCCTATGTTCTATTTTTAGCCATGGCGGCCATATTGGTTGGTTGTCCGGGTCACGCCACACATTTTGAAACTAGATACCCCAATGATGATTGTGGCCAAGTTTGGTTTAATTTGGCCAAGTTGTTTCAGAGGAGAAGATTTTTGTAAAAGCTAACGACGGACGACGACGACGGACGACGGACGACGGACGCAAAGTGATAAAAACACACAGTTAAATATATAAGCGTTTTTCAACTGTCAACCTAAATCTTCAGGTTTAGGGCCAAGTGAGGATCCTGTAGTCTAGTAGATGTTGTTGGTTCATATCTGTCATATCTGTGTTTCGTATAATTGTTTTGTAACAAATAAAATTGAATTGTTAATATACCGTATGCGTTTTTCTTATTTTTGATAGCCTTACGGTAATTTCCAATAATTGTTAACATCCACTTGAATTTAACTTTAGTGGATAGTTGTCTTATTGGCGATCATACCTCATCTGCTTATTTATATATTTCATAAATTTTAGTCGTTATATTCCGACTGACTATCGACCGAGAGGACACTGACAGTTAAAGGGGACAGAATCGTTCCAGTTACCATTCGACGCGATTTTCTTTATTTACATTTACAAGGAATGCTTATGCGTTTAATGAAGCGGCAACATATAAATAAAATCATCATAAAAAAACCAGGATTTAATTTTGTATTAACGCCAGTCGCGCTTTTCGTCTACAAAAGACTCATCAGTGATGCTCGAAATCCAAAAAAGTTAAAAGGCCAAATAAAGTACGAGAAGTGCATTGAGGACAAACATTCCTAAATGTTTTGCCAAATACAGCTAAGGTTATCTATTCCTGAGGTAGAAACGCATTAGTATTTCAAAAATTCAAAAGTTTTGTTATAGTCAATTTACAAATATGACCATATCAAAGATAATTCATGTCAGCACAGAAGTGCTGACTACTGGGCTTGGTGATACCCTCGGAAGATAACAACTCCAGCAGCAGTGGCATTGACCCAGTGGTTGTATATAAACTCATCATAGATACCAGGATTAAATTTTGTATTAACGCCAGACTCGCTTTTCGTCTATAACGACTCGTTAGTGACGCTCGAATCCAAAAAAGTTACAAAGGCCAAATTACATGTTTAAGTATATTGTAATTTCGAAGATTGATTGTTGTAAGAATGATTTTTTTCTTCTCTATATTCATTTTTTAAAGATTTTTTTAAAAGTTATGGGTCAATACTAATAAAAAAAAGTATACTTAATTTTTATCAGCAGGAGAATTATCCACTGCAAAAATAAAATATTTCCCATGATATAAATGCTAAATTGCACATCGCTTTGAGTAACGAAGTATTTACAAAGAAACTTGACGATTGCATAATTTACAATCGGTCAGTGTTTTTAAGTCTTTGAAAAGTGTCTGTTTACCAGTAAGACGAATGATGTATTTCAAGAATATTGTGAAACTCGACGTGCTTCCTTATTTTTAACACATTTATGACTTTCAAATATACAACATGAATAAATTTCACCTTAATATTTTAGGATAGTGTCTTCGCATGTTAGTGTGTAGAGGCAGATCTTCTGGAAACAGTTAGTACTTGATTCCTGAAATTCTTTTACAAATACTTTTATTTTTATTTTATTCAGCATAAAAATGTTTCATTTCAAAACTTTAGTTTTAACTACATATTGAATTGCATAAATAAGTTTGCAACCCCCTTATTAAGTTTACTATAGAATATTTAACTTTCTATGTGAGTCATTCGATATATAGAGCAAAATGTTCGTGAAGGAATAACTAACGGTGGTCAAGCATTGCAATCGGATAGATCTAAAGCATTGATCGTTAAAAAAGGGGATCCAAAATAATTTGGCCTCGAGCTTCACTGAAGAAACATTATTTTCGAAATGCGTATCTGGTGCAGAACAATTGGTACCGTTTATATTGCTAACTGTGCCTTTCGTCAAGACGCATACCAGTTTGATATAATATTAATATAACAAGAATCGTTAAATGTCGTGGGAATCAAGTTGTGAACTCTAATATACAAAGGAGTCATATCACAGCCTGTTATAAACTGCAGTGGAAATACCGAACTATATCAACGGTTTGGCGCCTTTAAACATGTTTAATCCCTCTGTATTCTGTATGTGCCTGACCCAAGTCAGGAGCCTGTAGTTAGTTCATGTCTTATTAAAAACATAATTGCTTTTTGTAAATTATTTTTGGATAAATTAGGTCGCTAGTTTCTTAATTGTATTGTTTCGTATTGTTCCATGTCAGGGCCTTTATAGCCAACTAAACGTAATGGGCTTTTCTCATTATTGAAGGCCTTACGCGCGTCTGGCGTACAAATTTATAATCCTGGTACCTTTGATAACTATTTACACCACTGGGTCGATGCCACTGTTGGTGGACGTTTCGTCCCCAAGGGTATCACCAGCCCAGTAGTCAACATTTCGGTGTTGACATGAATATCAATTATGTGGTCATTTTTTTTTAAAATTACCTGTTTTACAAAACTTTGATTTTTTAAAAAAACTAAGGATTTTCCTATCCCAGGCATAGATTACCTTAGCCGTATTTGGCACAACTTTTTGGAATTTTGGATCCTCAATGCTCTTCAACTTCGTACCTTTTTTGGCTTTATAAATATTTTGATATGAGCGTCACTGATGAGTCTTGTGTAGACGAAGCGCGCGTCTGGCGTACAAATTTATAATCCTGTTACCTTTGATAACTATTTACGGTTGCATATAATTTATTTCTTCCACTGTGTTTGAACTTTTAGTAGATAGTTGTCTCATTGGCAATAATACAACATCTCCTTATTTTTAGAAAAGTGATGATTGTCAATGTGTAGAAAAATAACTTGTCGACTTAATTTCATAATGGGAAAATGTGAAATTATCGCCATAAAGACAGCAAACTAGCAACACACGTTAAAAATCATAGGCAACACGCATGGTGCATCGAATTGACAAATCAACCTATCTTTCAAAAACATGAAAACACTGAAGTGTTCAGGGCTGAATTATAGTCTGCAAATTTTAAAGGATGTGATCGTCACGAAAAAGTCATTCATCATTATGTACAAACAAATGGATAATTCAAATCAAAAGAAAGTTACATGCATATAGTGTATATTTCACATTTAGTAGTGAAGTTCTAGATAAGTCTAAAAATAACAGGACTGGGATTTAGATATATGCGTCGAACTCTGGGTCTTCTAAACACTTTTATATGCCACACAATTGACTTTTGAGTATCTGCAAAGAAATAAAAAAATAAAGAATAAACATGATAAAGTTTGAATCTTATTTTAATCTGGACAAGCCATAAATTAAAAAGTTCATACAATTTGATACTCAAAACACTAAGCAGAATTAAATTTTCAAAAAGTAAAGTTAACTTAAAAAGTTAAATGAAATTGATAATATGATTCATATACTGTACGCTATGAACAAAACAAAACAAAATAATACAAGGATATAAAGCGAGTTTAAAATAAAATAAATGTTGGTATTTGTTCATACTGTAACAAACCGCCGCCACAGGCCGAGTAATTGTGGAAGGGTCTGTTGACAAGTTTTGGGGCTCTCGTCAGGAATATTCTGCATCTTGGGGTTTTCCGTCTTCTACCTCTAAAGACGAATGGATGCCAGGCAATGCACTCATATTTCTCAGTCCATAAACTATAGGTTCGAACGTATATTATATTTATTATTACATGTTCATGGTATATAGTACACAGACAAATGCAGACATGCAGACGCTTAATCAGTAATCAGTTTTTTTCGGGTCATTTAGGTCACTCAGTGTGGTGGGGGATAACTGCCTTTATATTTACATTTCCTTAAAAATACTTCATCTTATATTATTAAAGCATATTAACCTGCTTGGCTTTTCTGTTGGGCTGGGTCTGGTAAAGATAAACTTTCAAGTTGCAAGTTAAAGCTACTAGTTAGGCTTGAGCTAACAAGTTATCCCCCATTTCACTGAGTGGAACCTTATTTATATACTTTTGAGATCCCTGAAAGCCAATCGAAAATAAGGGATCTAGCCAGGGATCCCTGAGGGCCAATGAGAACCCTGTCAGGACTGACAGGAAAATGTCCGATAAAATAGGGGCTTGACAGGAAAACCTGCACATTTAAAAATCACATGTAAAATGGACAGTAAAATGCCTGTTCTTTAATTATTATACAAATGGGCCAAAGTCCTAACTTTTCCTTTATTTAAATTTAGCAAAAGAAGCTTAAAACTTCGTTACTACTTGTTTCCAATTTCTAGCCGTGCGTAGGACTAGAGCAGACGCCGGGAGTACTGATACTAAATTCCAGCAGTAAACTGGTTACAATATAATCCCTAAGAAACTAATCTTTTACAGATATAAATAATGGAGCCTTAATAAAACTATTAATGTAAAGACTTATTTCTTACTCTTAGAGAATACTTAAGAGATTTAAGATATATAATAACAACGACAAAAATATTTCCTACTGCGGTCACATGACCTGTAAAATGGCTCTTCACGGAGAAACAACAAAAATGCTTTGGACCGATAGTAAAACTTAAATATTTCCTTACTGAGACACTTTCAGGACTTATAATGGGTTGAAATATAATCTCAGGTATATGCTTATTCGTGCCAGACACCTTACAATCTATGAAAAATATGTTATACAGTAAAACGAGTTTGGTAAACAAGTGGAAGGGGCACTTGCCAAACAAAATGCATAAAGTTAGAAAGTTGCAAATATAACAGTATGTCCAATTCAAATAAATGTTCATAAAGTCAATAATATTTCTGTTACAGGCCATCATCCAATAAAGTTTTCATCCATCTGTAGTTGACTTATTTCTTCTGTTGGCATAGTAAATTCCAGGTTGTAAAAATTATTAAATGTTATATTTGTCCAGTTGTTACACTATCCCCTCCTTAGAAACGGAAATTCTCCTGAATTTTATATATAATATAGTTAATGTATGAGACATTATTTAGAACGCAAAAAGACATATTACTTCCACTGTGATTAAAATTCTATCTGTTATATATGGTAAAGTTAGTACATGGTATGTTAATTCACAATAAACGCAAAGGTATTTTGCTATGGTTGCACAGATCAATTATTTTGTCGGTTGAAGTGTCCCTCAAATCCCTTGTTATATACAACTGGTTAACTATTATTTTGAAGTCCGGGTTGTCTTTGTTGATGGTGGTCCTAAGGATTTCGTAGTTGTAATACCTACATTTCCTAACTAGGTTTTCCTTGCCTTTGATCTTCTGTTCTTTTGTGCCAGGAAGGGCCAGGAAATTGTACTTGTCCAACAAATCAACTCTATCCAGTTTGGGAAATTTCCCAGTGGAGTGATACTCCAACTAGGAAGCGGCGAATTCCCAGGCCAACAACTTGCTGTCTGGTGTTAGGGTTTCCCACTCCCTAGGTGGCCACTGCAAGAATGTGGATCCAGTTGGGATCTTAATAGATTTGGTTTTCCAGTCCCTTCTGGCAGGTGGTATTGCTGGCATGGAACCCAGGGTTAAGATCTCCCTGGCTTTCTTCTGGATGGGGGTTTCCTCTGCGAGGGTCAAATCTGTTGAACTTGAAGGGGGTTGGACCACTGGACGGCTGGCTATCAAAGAAGATGGAGATTTGGATGCAGATGTTGGAGGCTTGGATGCAGGTGATGGAGACTTGGGTACAGATGATGGAGGCTTTGGTACATATGATAGAGACTTGGGTACAGATGATGGAGGCTTCGGTGCTGATGATGGAGGCTTGGATGCTGATGATGGAGGCTTGGGGATAGATGATGAAGACTTGGGTGCAGATGATGTTGCAGATGGAGACTGGTTGGTTGGAGCAAGTGGAGATTTGGTTGGAGCCACGATGGGTTTGGTCTTGGAGACTGAGGAGAAGAGGTCTGGTCGTCTTTCTATCCTGGTTATTAAGGCAGGAGAGATGTTAAGGGTGTCAGCACACATCTGTTGTTTGTGATAAAATTCCTCCCCGTAAACTGGTGATCCGCTATGGGACATTGTGGAAATGTCAGTTGGCCTGATGGTATTGGCTTTCCTCTCTAATGCTGCCTTAAACTTCTCCACCATTCTTATCACTTGGTCAATCTCGACCCTGTACCAGATCATCTCCTTAACTCTTATGGTGAATAGGGCAATCAGGGGTCCATCTGTGTTCATCTGAATGCTGTGGAGTGTGAGCACTGATGGCAACAGGGGGTCATACTCCTCCATTGGTGCGTCCTCTTCCAAGGTGATGGTGGGCACGTCTTGCTCCCACTCACTCACTGCTGACTCCACAGATGGTTCCCTGATCCCCTGTCTAGGTGTTCCAACCACATCTGTATCTCTGGGATGGTTTGCCCAATCCTCCACCCAGCTCTGTCTTAATCTGCGTATGGACTTGCACTTCCCCAACCAACTGGTGACATGGCTCCTTGCCTGGACTGCAGAAGGACTTCCCTTTGGGGTGACTTTGGTGACAATTCTCCTATAGTCCTCAGGAAAAACGCTAAACCAGTATCCATTGGCCTCAGACATGAAGGTTTTTTCTAATTTTGGTGCTATATCTGGGTGTTTCTCGTCCAGGTGGCACTTCAGGTCACTGATCCTGGAGAACCTCTTCTCATAGGAGAAACACCACAGACAAACAACAGATAGTCGGCCTCCATGCGTTCCCTTACTGGCTAGATGTCTCTTTAATGTCTTCTGGTCAGGGAATTGCTGTTGACAAATCCAGCACTCATCTAAGTTCAGTGGTCTCATTCTGAAAGATATCAATTTGAACCGGATGGTAAGTTAGGGTGTTAACAGTGACATGGTATTTTATTTAAGCATTGAACAGTATGATATCTATTTCTTGGTTATAGGTATACATAAATATCTTCCTATTCTGTCTCTCTTATGGCTGCATGTAGTTCTGGGTATATTTCTTTAGGTAAGCAATCATGGTTTGTTATTTTGGAACTGGTCTCCCTTAGTAATTTCTGTGGCTGGTTTGAAAGCGGTTAAGTAATATTTTCTTTTCAATTATCTCCCCTTAACTGTATATTTTTTTTCTGGAATATTCATTATAACATAACTCATGGAAATTAAATGGCTGGAACAACTGGAATCCTGGTAATAGGATGGCTTAGCATCTGGTTTTGGTTTTGTTTAATATAATATAGCCCTTCAGCTACTTCTCATTGGGAACTGGCTGTATGGTAAATGATACAGGTGTATATTATACATCTAAATATTCCTACACAAAGGTATTACTATAGTAAAGGATACTGGCAGTATATCCACACTGAGTACCTGGCTACAAGGGAGGCTTGGACAGGACAGGCCTTTTATACACACAAAACTAATTCAATTACAAGTGAAATAACTTTATTTCTTTTGTCACATTTCAACACTGGTACAAGGATTACAATATGGCTATCTTTACATATATGCACGGTAAACTGATTATATACATCATCAGCAGTCTCTTCGCTGACTGTACAGGACTTCTCTTCTCCATCTATCTCCTACCTTCAGGAGTTCAAAAATTTAACATAAAATATTTAGCGGAATTCCTAGGATGGCCAATCCCATAATTCCACTCTAAAAATAAAGGATTATCTTCAAGTATCCAATGAGTCTAGACGTCACAGGATCTATAACAAAAACATTTACTGGCAAGTGCGCATCGTCACCAGTATAACTCCTCCTGTCTCTCTTCACAATACAAAATTAACAATAAACAGTATATACATATGTATCAAATCTTCTGCCAATTACTACAACTTTTATTTCTCATTATTTTTGTTCTACTTTATCCTTGTACCAGGTTGGTGGGTTTCTGCCCTTGTATGGTATTAGCCGGTCTATGTGGTAAACTTTTGCTGGCTGCCGTGGTGACTTTTTCACCATATATATAAGATCATCAATTTTCTTCAAAACTATGAAGGGTCCTTTCCATTTAGGCAACAATTTTGAACAAACGCCTGGTTTCCTGGTTGGGTCATGTAGCCATACTGTTTGTCCTGCAATTAATTCTCTCTTCTTGGCACTTTGGTCATAATAATTTTTTTTTTTTTTTTTTTTTTGATATTCCTGACTTCCTTTAAGGTGTTTTCGTGCATGGGCATGGGCTTTGATAAGGGAACTTTGGAGTAATTCTACATATTCATGGGGTTTAACCTTGTTTTCATTTCCTATATCTGGTTCTATTGGTTATTTCCACTTCTTTGTCCTTGGTAACTAGAACTGTTTTTCGCCCAATATGAGTTTTGTGGGGAGGCTTGATTTGGTCCTGCTGGTCTCTTGTATAAAGGGCAATTCCTGTAAAAGTGGTCAGGAGAGTTGCAGGTAAAACAAGTTCTTGGGCCTCTTTGAGTGGTCTGGTTACTATTTGAACCATGTTCTAGTCTATCTATTCTGTTAATAAGTTGCTGTAGGATTGATTCATTTTCTTTGCTTTGGACTGGTATGTCAGTATCTTGGGTGTTTAGGTAGGTCTTAGTATCTGAAACTTGTCTTATATTCCCCCTTTTTCTATCATTAGGATCCCCCAAGAGAGCCTCATATCTCTCTATTAGGTCTACTGCTTCAGTAACTGAACGACAATCTTTATCTATGCAACGACACTTCATTTCAAGGGAAATATTTTTATACAATTGGTTAAGGGCAAGGACTTCTTGGGCTCTTGTGTCTAGGTTACTGTATGCTTTTTGGGCCATTTGGCGTAAGTCATCTCCAAAATTTGCAATGGGCTCTTGAGGTTGTCTGGTTCTTGTTTCAAATCTTGAAAGCCATCTATTCTGATGTCTGGCATTTCCAAATCTCTGCTCAAGGGTTCTGACTAATAAACAGTAGGATTTTTTCTCAGTACTGGTAAGGCTTATATAGAACGTCCTAGCTGGTCCCCGTAGGCTAGCAGCAAGCAAAAGAACTTTTTCAGATTCTTTCCATCTTCCAAGGTCTGCACAGTTTTCAAAGTGAGAAATATATTCTTCCCAACTGTCCTTTCCATTGTAGGGCTCTGGTTTAATGGTAGTTCCACTTGTATTTCCTCTTGGAAATCCTGTCGGTATCTGGTTGTCAAAATCTGGATTGTTGCCACGGATATTTTGGTTTCTGTCTGGTAAATCTCTCTGGTTTGGTCCAAGTTGGTATTCTTTACGGTAAAAATTCTCGCCTACGCCTCGGTATTCGTCTCTGATCGGTACGTCACCTTGACCCGCTTCGTCGTCGTCCCCGGCGGTACCGCTGCCACTCGGCCCTATGTTCCGTCTGAACATGATTTCTCGGTCGGGAGATTCATCTCGAGGTTTTAATAATTGGGGCGTCTCATTATCATCACATTCAAAGTCTGACATTTCTGCTGCTGCTTTATTAAAAAGATAACAAACATTATTTTGTGTTTGTTTTATAAAACTGATTACATACAGGGTTAAAATACTGTCGTTTAAACGTTCATCTAAATTTTAATTCATAAATACAACGGTAACGGAACAACGCAAAATACGATAAAAACAGTAACTGGAAACGTTATTTACAAATTTATTTTTTACATATTCCACCACACGTCGAAGCTAAAATAATCCCGAATTGGCTATGGGTACGATCACGGGATGTCTGGAAGAATTGACATCCCACTTCTGACACCAGTGTAACAAACCGCCGCCACAGGCCGAGTAATTGTGGAAGGGTCTGTTGACAAGTTTTGGGGCTCTCGTCAGGAATATTCTGCATCTTGGGGTTTTCCGTCTTCTACCTCTAAAGACGAATGGATGCCAGGCAATGCACTCATATTTCTCAGTCCATAAACTATAGGTTCGAACGTATATTATATTTATTATTACATGTTCATGGTATATAGTACACAGACAAATGCAGACATGCAGACGCTTAATCAGTAATCAGTTTTTTTCGGGTCATTTAGGTCACTCAGTGTGGTGGGGGATAACTGCCTTTATATTTACATTTCCTTAAAAATACTTCATCTTATATTATTAAAGCATATTAACCTGCTTGGCTTTTCTGTTGGGCTGGGTCTGGTAAAGATAAACTTTTAAGTTGCAAGTTAAAGCTACTAGTTAGGCTTGAGCTAACAAGTTATCCCCCATTTCACTGAGTGGAACCTTATTTATATACTTTTGAGATCCCTGAAAGCCAATCGAAAATAAGGGATCTAGCCAGGGATCCCTGAGGGCCAATGAGAACCCTGTCAGGACTGACAGGAAAATGTCCGATAAAATAGGGGCTTGACAGGAAAACCTGCACATTTAAAAATCACATGTAAAATGGACAGTAAAATGCCTGTTCTTTAATTATTATACAAATGGGCCAAAGTCCTAACTTTTCCTTTATTTAAATTTAGCAAAAGAAGCTTAAAACTTCGTTACTACTTGTTTCCAATTTCTAGCCGTGCGTAGGACTAGAGCAGACGCCGGGAGTACTGATACTAAATTCCAGCAGTAAACTGGTTACAATATAATCCCTAAGAAACTAATCTTTTACAGATATAAATAATGGAGCCTTAATAAAACTATTAATGTAAAGACTTATTTCTTACTCTTAGAGAATACTTAAGAGATTTAAGATATATAATAACAACGACAAAAATATTTCCTACTGCGGTCACATGACCTGTAAAATGGCTCTTCACGGAGAAACAACAAAAATGCTTTGGACCGATAGTAAAACTTAAATATTTCCTTACTGAGACACTTTCAGGACTTATAATGGGTTGAAATATAATCTCAGGTATATGCTTATTCGTGCCAGACACCTTACAATCTATGAAAAATATGTTATACAGTAAAACGAGTTTGGTAAACAAGTGGAAGGGGCACTTGCCAAACAAAATGCATAAAGTTAGAAAGTTGCAAATATAACAGTATGTCCAATTCAAATAAATGTTCATAAAGTCAATAATATTTCTGTTACAGGCCATCATCCAATAAAGTTTTCATCCATCTGTAGTTGACTTATTTCTTCTGTTGGCATAGTAAATTCCAGGTTGTAAAAATTATTAAATGTTATATTTGTCCAGTTGTTACAATACATAAAAACTAAAGAACAAGCCTTTTTTCACAAGAAGATATAAAGTCGTCTTCCATCATTTTTCTTAAAGTCATATGAAACGAGTGACTGATGAAAAATAATGTTTAATTAATTCTTGAACCAATGCATGTATATATCATAAACTTAGTCTTCTGTGCACGATTTTATTATTTTTTACGCAAAAATATCGTAAAATCGTATTTTTTTCTCTCTGTCTGTTATGAAGTGAAAATATATCAGCTCATTAATTATCGTGTTTCAAAGCCGTAGTTTACCAATTGTCACCGTATAGTAAACAATCAACAAAGAAGCATAGATATTGAGCAAGTGTAGAACATGTACAATCAGATAATAGTTTATTTCAGTGACAGATCCATGCGTATTGCGATCACCGAATTTTTACGAGAAAGGGTCACGCTAAGGTCACTTTGAAAACGGAAAACATGTCGGCAAATTGCTTCCTGGAAGCAAGCAATTATAAAAAAGTCAACTTCTTCTAAATATGGGCAAATTAAAGAATTTTCTATTTACATAAGTTTAATAATGACAACTATCCATTTTGTTATAAAAACATATGCATATTTTTTTTTTGATTTGAGGTTTCATATGACTTTAATGAATCAATTACTGTCCACACATCATCGTTGTAGGCCAAGAGAATAAACATATTTTTAGAGACTATTTTCACATCAGCTGCATCGAATCACCAACAAATATTTCCGCAAAGCTAAACGAACAACTAAAAAGTAAAATCACAAAAATACTGAACTCCGATGAACAGTCAAAACGGAAAGCCAATAATCAAATGGCAAAATCAAAAGCTCAAACACACATCACTCGAATGGATAGCAACTATCATATACTTGACTTGGAACAGGCATTTTCTAATGTAGAAAATGGTGGATTAAACCTGGTTTTATAGCTAGCTAAACATCTCACTTATATGTTAGTCGCCTAAGATGCCATTATATAAACAACAATGTGTGAACTAAATATTGCTAAAAATGTAAAAAAAAAAAGGGAAACAGCAGTCAACATTGTGTAATAATCTTTTAAATCACTATAAAAACGCACAAAATGTAACAAGTAAACACAAAAAGGCATACATTCAAAATACATAAAGCAAAAAAACTACAAATTTTCGTCTATAGCACAATTACACAATGACGGGATGTATACATGTTAGAACGGAGCCATGTCAAAGGAATATCACACAAAAATATACTTAACAGTAAAAGTAATAACCAAAAACACAGATAAAAGAATACTATTAACACTTAATTAAGATGATAAACAACGTCAGTACCAAGTACCTATAGTTCAGGTCAATTGTGTTTTATTTGTGAAGTTGATCAAGAATATTTACCAAGAAGGTCTAAATACCTTCTGATGAACTTTTCTCGAAAAAGGACGAGGCGGTCATTGACATACCCCTGCCTTAATTTCTAGATCTGGGGGATATGTTAATAAACCCAATTAGAAAAAGTTAGATTGTTCACGGAAAGAACATCATCAATATATCTGAAGGTGAAATTAAATGACGTGGCTTCTTTGATCTTCTTGTTTTCTACAAGTTTCTGAAGGAACTCCTATTCAAATGAAAATAAAAAGAGGTCGACAAGGAGAGGCGCACAGTTCATGATCATATCTGAGTAATTAGTTTTACAGTAGTGTATATCAGAGACCAATTCAAATTATGCAATTTGTTATGCATAATTGCTTGGATAGAATTGTCAATTGTTTTTGTGTGTATGAAACATCATTCCAAAAGCACATGCGTGAAAAGTAAATATCTGAAGCTGTTTTATCTGCTATTTTTATTATTTTACGCACGAGTATTTATCATAATATTTGTGTATATTATCGATCTTCTGTTTTTGTTTTAAAAGCAATGCAGTGTTTAATCAACACTATTGTTTGTTTATCAGCTTCATTTTTTTTGTTTTATCAGCACTTCTGTGTTTTTAATAGTATTGCTATATGTTTTATCGCTTTATATCTGCGTTTCTGTGTTTTTTATTTCCATGTTTTTAGTGTTACCATTGCTATTTGTTTTGTTGGCACACTTGTGTGATTTTTTAATACCTCTGTGTGTTTTATCATTTTTTTTTATGTATTGTATAATCACTTCTGAGAACTTATATTAGCACTTTTATGAGTTTTATTTTCCCTTGGTTTTGGTGTACGTGTTACCTGGATTTGTCTCTCAATCGGTTTATGACATTTGAACACCGGTAAGCTACTGTTGCCTTTATCTATCAGTAGTTCGACCGGTTAGATTTTCCGAATAACTGGCTATCGATTATTTGATGTGATTTTGGTGAGGTTATGCATTTACACATGTAACTCAACAAGAACTGTCAAACAATGGTTTTCTTTTTGAAAAAAATTAGACTAATAACACACATGGTGCAGGTTTGACATAACAATTCAAGAGCACACGACCATTGTAATACAAAACAATAATTAAAATGTTAAATATCATATAGAGCAACTAAGGGAGAAAGACATTCACTGGGTCATATTGTAAATGAAAAAACTAAACAATTAATATTTTTTTATTTATGGCACACGTTTTAAGGATACTAAAATAATCTACATTAATAAACAACCACCAATCCCATGCAACACACAACTAAGAGTAGTAACTATCAAACGTTAAGATCTCTTTTCACACAACAATGACATGTTATTTTGTGATTGTCCACACTAAACACAAATGTAACATCAACCATGATAGTGCCTTCTCCATTTCCCGCCTTTTCTATGCCAATGTTTTCTATATCTACCTTTACCTTTTCCTTTTTTCTTATGATGCTTGTCTTTGAAATTGTCATTGTCTTTTTCTGTACAAAGAAATATTATTATAATAATAAATACTCTTTATGTTATGATAATAAATAAATGTAATTCATATTTATCATTTTCTTAGTAAATTTAGTAAAAAATATGTAAGATATATGTTTAATACAACCAATGGCTTTTCCAATATAATAAACCGTATCACTCTTCAACCAATATAATACCTCCAGCAGAGCTCTTATGATTATATTTGCGCCGGTCAATTTTGACACTCATACTGTAGATTTGATTTATTTAAACTTAAATTGTAGTTTACTATCATTAATTTTATAGTTAACCGTTCATTATTTTGTAACTGCATTGTAAATGGACTTTCGTCACTTTAAAATTGCTAAGTGTTTCCGAATTGAGGTTACAATATAGTTGTTAATTCAATAAAGACTAATAGTTCTAACAAGAGGCATGTCAGAGCGACAGCAAACCGGATTTATTAATATTTGTCCGTGTCCTTGCATTTTTCAATATTCCAAGAACAATAACTGATGCACGGTTAAAGTGAAAATCACCAATATCAAACTTGACCCCCAGCAGAGCTCTTGATTATGTTTGCGCCGGTCAATTTTGATACTCATACTGTAGATTTGATATATTTAAACTTAAATTGTAGTTTACTATCATTAACTTTATAGTTAACCGTTCATTATTTTGTAACTGCATTGTAAATGGATTTTCGTCACTTTAAAATTGCTAAGTGTTTCCGAATTGAGGTTACAATATAGTTGTTAATTCAATAAAGACTGTAATAGTTCTAACAAGAGGCTGTCAGAGCGACAGCGCTAGCAAACCGGATTTATTAATATTTATCCGTGTCCTGGCATTTTTCAATATTCCAAGAACAATAACTGATGCACGGTTAAAGTGAAAATCACCAATATCAAACTTGACCCCCAGCAGAGCTCTTGATTATGTTTGCGCCGGTCAATTTTGATACTCATACTGTAGATTTGATATATTTAAACTTAAATTGTAGTTTACTATCATTAACTTTATAGTTAACCGTTCATTATTTTGTAACTGCATTGTAAATGGATTTTCGTCACTTTAAAATTGCTAAGTGTTTCCGAATTGAGGTTACAATATAGTTGTTAATTCAATAAAGACTGTAATAGTTCTAACAAGAGGCTGTCAGAGCGACAGCGCTAGCAAACCGGATTTATTAATATTTATCCGTGTCCTGGCATTTTTCAATATTCCAAGAACAATAACTGATGCACGGTTAAAGTGAAAATCACCAATATCAAACTTGACCCCCAGCAGAGCTCTTGATTATGTTTGCGCCGGTCAATTTTGATACTCATACTGTAGATTTGATATATTTAAACTTAAATTGTAGTTTACTATCATTAACTTTATAGTTAACCGTTCATTATTTTGTAACTGCATTGTAAATGGATTTTCGTCACTTTAAAATTGCTAAGTGTTTCCGAATTGAGGTTACAATATAGTTGTTAATTCAATAAAGACTGTAATAGTTCTAACAAGAGGCTGTCAGAGCGACAGCGCTAGCAAACCGGATTTATTAATATTTATCCGTGTCCTGGCATTTTTCAATATTACAAGAACAATAACTGATGCACGGTTAAAGTGAAAATCATCAATATCAATCTTGACCT
Source organism: Mytilus edulis (assembly GCA_019925275.1). Lineage (NCBI taxonomy): Eukaryota > Metazoa > Mollusca > Bivalvia > Mytilida > Mytilidae > Mytilus > Mytilus edulis. The sequence continues at coordinate 65,055,035 of CM034351.1, read as the reverse complement.
CCATTTTGTTGTCAGTAACAACATATTAAATTTTTTAAAGCTTTGGTTGAACGGTTCATGAGTTACGTACATCCCCAAATCAATAACCGACATTTTTGTCACAAAAAAATCCGGTTAAAAAGGCAGGTATTTAAAATTAATTCATCGACATCTAGCTTTGAGGTCATAAAACTTTTGAGTACGATATTTATACGAAGATTTAGGAATCAAACAATGAAAACACTGGATTTGTTCTTTCGAGCATAGATTTTGTTTTCTGAGTACTGATTAAAGTTTTATGAGCGAAAGCCCTGATCTTGACAATAAGAATGGACGCAAATTGCAACAACATAATTCAATTTGTAATGTGCATGTTAAATCATTTGATTATAGTGTCTATATCATTTGTCTTTTGTGGAGGATTTCTTTTTTGCAGGAAATTTCAAGAAAAACTCGACCACCTTTTTGAAACGAAATTATAAAGACCAAAACAAAAGTCAATATAAATTTCTCCTAAACAGTTATACAACATTGCAGGTTGTTCATTTAAGGAAAATTCGATGAAGTCACGTTCAAGGACAAGAGAACTGTGTACGTCAATTGGAGCATATCCACGATCGTCATTTGTAAAACAAATATTCAGTAATGATGAACGATATCGTTATTGCGTCTGTTCGACTACATCCTTTTGAACCCTTGGTTTAAGTGCTTCCTTTTAAGCGAGAACCCTCACTTAAGTAATTTAAGATAGTTAATACAAGCTCGATCGTGAATATTGTATCAACTCGGAGTTATATGAACCATATGTAGGCGCTGCTAGAATCCCGCTACAGTTAAATAAAGGCAACAATAGTATACCGCTGTTCGAAATTCATAAATCGATAGAGAAAAAAAAAGTCCGGGTTACATACTAAAACGTATCAAATATAAGAGAACTACGACACAACAGAATACAACATTAAAATGTAACACACACAGCAACGAACCATAATATAACAATGGCCATTTTCCTGACTTGGTACAGGGCATTTTAAGAAAAAAAATGGTGGGTTTGTGGCATGCCAAACCACCGCTTTAATGGCAATTTTAATTATAACATTAAAATGACAATTAACATTACATGACAGGTCTACAATACAAATAAATGGGAGTTAAGATTGACAGGATTTTTCTTAAGGTTTATGTACCCTTCTGTAGCCATTTTTGTACGAATTTTTCAAACCTCAATTGTATCAAAACTAAAGATATAATAAATAATAGAGATAGGCCATTTAGTTCATGTTCCAAGGGGAAACTTGATGTAAAGCATTATTTTTTACTGTTTTATTGCATTTGATAGAAAAAGAGGACTTTGTGGCAAATAAATCAAGATTTTTATAGAAAATCCACAGCCTTTAATACAGAGATTTTTGTTATAAAATTTGAAACATAAATTACTCACTTGATTTTCTATGATGTGCTAGTGTTTATTTTTTACAAAAAGTTCTAAGTAACCTGTAAATTCCAAAACACCTCGTGCTGAGTCACTAAAGTCGAGCGCACCCTAAAAGGTGTACTTGATTTTGGCCATATTTATACTTGTCTTAACCAATAACTACATTTATAAACTTGTTTTAAGGAAATCAATGCTAGCACTGCATGCAATAATCTTATATCTATCAGTCATCAAATTGCCAAATATGAGAGTACAAGGATAAAGGCTGTGGATTTTCTATAAAAATCTTGATTTATTTGCCACAAAGTCCTCTTTTTCTATTAAATGCAATGGGACAGTAAAAAATAATGCTTTGCATCAAGTTTCCCCTTGGAATATGTACAAAATGGCCTATCTCTATTATTCATTATATCTGTAGTTTTGATACAATTGAAGTTTGAAAAGTTCGTACAAAAATGGCTACAGAAGGGTACATAAACCTTAAAAAGGCAGGCGTGAAGTAGGCTCAGTATTTTTCACTCCATCCAAGTATCTATATATGATTTTGGTCAACAGGCAAACTAATACATATAACATATTTATATCCATATAGCCGAAAAAACTGCAAATAATATTGTTTAAATATTTTGAAACCATATTGGCTGTAGTAGAGACTTCTATAGAGTGTGCTCTCACTTGATATTTTCTGATAATATGCAAAGCAGCAATGCATTTAAAGGAATGGAACATGTACTAATGGATGCATGATAAGCGACACAACTACATCATGGTACAAAATGTAAAAAAAGGCTCTACTGAACAAAACTAGCATGAAAAGCATAATGATTTTATTTTATATAAAACATAAAAAAGACTATAAAAATACAAATGAAATGCGTGTATTGCTTGCATGATAAGCGGTCAAGGTGAAATGCTAATAAATCAGCAAAAAGAAGAACTTTTGCATCTTTTCACACCTTGTTTTTACCTTTCTTATCTTTTCTTTTCTTATGCTTTTTCTCGTGTTTCTTTTTACCTTTCTTTTGCTTTTTTCCTTTGTCTTTCTTCTTTTTTTCCTTTTTGATAGGTATTTGATCTCCTCTTGTAGGTTGGTCTATTGAAGCTACTGAAGTATCAATGTTATTATTAATGTCAACTGATGTAACAAATGGAGTTTTAGTTGGAGGAGTTTCCAAGACGTTTGCAATGTTGTTTTCCATTCTCCTGGACAGTATAGTCAATGTTGCCCTACGTTGCGATCTATTTTTACACGAACTACAACACTTATCTGGATGTCTAGAACATATATAATCTGGCCATAAAAACACATATCTGGTACAGCTACTGGATTTATCTCCGTACATACAGCCTGTAAATAGAATATAGAATATTATCAAAGGTACTACCAGGCTAGGAAATTATCAAACGAAAAAAAACTTGAATCTTAAAATATGGAGTAAGGGGATGTAAATATTGAACAAATGTTTGGTTTAATGTTTTACAAGGAGAGAGGCGAAGGGTTACAAAGAGACATTCAAATGCAAAGTCGAAAATAAAACTGACAACGGCATGGCAAGAAAAGAAAAAAGACCAAAACAAATGACAAAACCACATAAAAACAGATTTGGCAATACGAACCCCATCAAACATGAACACTCGGAGTGATCTTAGATGCACTAAGGAACAATACTGTGACTTACTATAAACACGAGCTTACAGACACATACAGAATTTTATTTTAAGTGTTTCAAGTATATACTTCGAATGCTCTTATAATGAACGTTAATCACAGGTACATTGTCTCTGAAAAACCGAGATATAAAAAACCGAGATATATAAAGAGAGTGGGAAATACTTTTTACTGCGAGACGTTTATTTCCAATTTTGCGTCGATAAATGAAGTAATTACGATTGACGTACTTGGGTAGGAATGCTTCGGGTGATTTGACAACAAAAGTAGGGATGTTATACACCATTGTGAAGATAAATCAATTTAGGTTTATGACATAACACGTTTTAGTGGGGTTGACAACTGAGAAATCGGCATACAACGGAATTTCGCCACCGACTGACATTTTTCTAAAATGCGAGTTAAGTACCTTGTGTTATATTAAGATACATATCTTTTTTCTGAGATAAGTGTCTGCGACGTTAATCGAGGAAACTGCGTTAAACGTTTGATATAATAGTATACATGAGCGTTTCTTATAACTAACGTATTGTCAATTGATACTTCAATTACTGTGTTTTTACAATATTTACAACCATAAGTGCATAATTATTTCTTTATGCCACTACATAGTAGGCATTATGTTCTGTCTGTGCTCCGTTCGCCCGTTCGTCGTTCGTCGTGTTGTCGTGGGTTAAAGTTTTGGTCAAGTATTTTGATGAGTTGAAGTCCAATACTTCAATTGGTGACATGTCCTTATGATATATCTTATTGTATGCAATAGAGTTACCATTCAAGTCACAGGACTGACATAAATGATAGTGCGTGGCTTCTGTCTGAGGCCATTTTGTTCTCTCATATATTTAAAAAAAATATTTACCTTGATCTCCAGTTTCAAATGATTTACAAGTGGCACAACATTTGTCCCTAACAAAATTATCATAGCAGTTTATAGGTTTCACATTAGAACATGTGTCAGTGTCCTGGCAAGCATTAGCTGAAATATAGAAGAAAGATTGCCATTTATCCATGTTGTCATTGCCTTCAATTACTCATAAAAAATAGAAAAAAGTTTGCCGTCTATATTCAGAAATCTGCATTATCAATTGAATGCACAGCAATGCAAAGTATAAGGGGAATGAAAGCAATACCGACAATACTATTTACTAAGGAGGCAATACATGTAATCATTTGAACTTTGGTAGATAGTTATCTCATTGGCACTCATACCATGTACTTTCATTTTCAATATGGTTTGAAATGTTAATTTGAGATGTAACGATCACATCACCGTTTGAATCGGACAAGATCGATGTTAAAAATATAAAACATAAAAATATCCAAACTTACCTATAGTTCTAGTTGCACATGGTTCGCAACACGTCATCTTGTAATACAGAAACCTGACATATATCGGAAATCCACTTAGCCACCACACTACATGTCATAGATCTAAATACGCCATCAGCTCTTACACACAACTCTCCGGATGGCGTAGGAATACGTGAAGGTGGAGGTGGAGGTTTAGTTTTTATTGGAGGTCTGGTCTGTACAGGTGGCGGTGGGGTGGTCGACTGGTGTCTGTTTACGGGCGGCGGTGGAGGTCGAGTAGGTTGTATAGTCTGTTTTGTTGTTGCTGGGACAATTTTTGGTTTCTGTGTCGTTCTAGGAACTATTGGAGTGTCAGGATAATACCACATGTTTGACAACAGCTCTTCTGGTAATCTGGATTTCCTGAACATCTCCATTTGTAACATGTACCTCCAACTACCTCATGAACTTTATCTCCATATTCACATCCTGATAAAAATAGTATTTTAGATTACTAAATGACTTCTATTTTCCCTCTGCCAAAGGGATGGAGATGTACACAAATTAATGAGATGAAAGAACATGACAGTTATGTGAATTGTGATATTTTATTTTAGCAGTTCACAACCCATTATTACTAAACAAACTGTTACCAAAGCTTACCCTTGATGCTACTCTTTTTTTGCTTTCCAACAACTCGGAAATCGATTTATTTTCTTCCTATCATATTAATTAGTTTAATCTCACATCCGATCGTTGAAAGGTAAGTTCAATTGGGTTTAACATGATGATAAATGTTAGATTATTTGACAAATTGTGTAAAAGGAATAATAAAAAGTTGTTCACAAGTCACATTATTAGTTAACATATATTTTATCAGCTATTGTAGTTGCATGATAAAATAATTTCAGTAAGGTTTTGGCGCAGAACAAAATAAAATTGTGTCCATAGTACACGGATGATCACCATGCCCCACTCGCACTATCGTTTTCTATGTTTATTGGACCGTGAAATAGGGATTAAAAACACTAATTTGGCATTTAAATTAAAAAAATCATATCGTAGGAAACATGTATACTAAGTTTCAAGCTGATTGGACTTCAACTTAATCAAAAACTACCTTGACCAAAAACTTTAACCTGAAGCGGGACAGAAAGACGACCGGACAAACGGACCCACAGACCAGAAAACATAATGCCCATCTACTATTGTAGGTGGGATATAAAATTGCTGCAAGACTATGGCCGATGGTGACCATTATGGTGGCATTAAAGTTCTAAATAACGTTCTCTGTGCACAAGTTCCTTATCATTCCTTCTTGCAATGAGACAAAATGATACACTTAATGATCATGCTTTTTCCAGATAATAAACACGCGGTAGATTCACTAATGTCCATTGAAACAATGCTGATGTTTCCGAATTTCCGGTTTACCTTTTTTTTAGTAAATATATAGATTACCTTGATAACCCGTGTTTAACGCCTGGCAGCTATCACAGCAAATCTCGGAATTCCTTTGACTGTAGCATAAATGTGGCCGCTTAGATGTAGTCGAACAAAAGCTGTTCTTATCTCCAAACTCACAACCTAAAACCAACAAATATGATTATCAATGATATGAATATCATGTTGTGAATCCATGTAGTGCACGCACGCAACTCATTCTATGTACAATTGTTTCGCATTTTAACCAGTCACAAAAAGTTAAAAGTAGTAAATTCATACAAGTGAGGGGTTTAGCTAGCTATAAAACCAGATTTAATCCATCATTTTCTACATAAGGAAATGTCTGTACCAAGTTGGGAATATGACAGTTGTTATCCATTTGTTTGATATCTTTGAACTTTTGATTTTGCCATTTGATTAGGGACTTTCCGTTTTTTAATTTTCCTCAGAGTTCAGAATGTTTGTGATTTTACTATTTGCTGCGAATACTTTGACATAAAAATATACAAACCTGGTGTCGGCTTAGCAATATTTTTACAGGTCTGACAACAGAATTCTCTGTAATATTTCTCGTAACATTTACTGGGATCATCACTTATCAGCTGTGGACATGTTTGTCCATCAAATAACTTTTGTGAGTCTCCGTGAACACACTTTTCTAGAAATAATAAAAAATATTTATATATATATATATATATATATATTATTATATCAATTTTTATAAATTCATGAAAAATAAATTATCTAATTACACACACACACAAACATTAATTTTTTTTAAATATTCATGTTTTATTTTTGTTACTCGTAACACCAAATCCAGTATTTTGATTGGTTGAGATCTTAATCTCAGTACGATAATTGCGAACTTCGATATTTCTAAACAGTATTCGTGAACATGAAAGTTCAGAAGCATCATTTCCTTTATGACGTAATTTATGTCAAGTTTAATTACAAAATAGGATAAAAAAATCACGAAACTAATTGTAAACCGCGAAAATACATAAACAGCACTTATTTGTACTAGATAATTATAATTTCAAATTTTATACATTTTAACATCGGAAATATAATGTAGATTTTATCAGTACATGCATTCTTGGTTGAAAATGACGCAAAACAACGAAATGATTCACACATAAAAAATGAATTTAAATGAATTTTAATTCTTTTTGGAAAATTAAATACTCAAGGGGAAATTACCTGCGTGTGTAGACATTTGTATTAATAAAGATCTGGGCTTATATGCATTAAACTACTAAAGTTAAGATTTGTTCCGAAAGATGGATTTTTCCATAACTCCTGCGATAAATTAGAAAACGATTGGATATCTAACTTACGTGGTTTTATACATACAAGCCCTGGTCTTTTTTTTACTTGCAATGGCTTATATATCTTTATTGCTTCCCAAATAAACATAATCGATGTTATTTTTGCACTCAATAAAGATACAAATATTATGTTATTTCAATTGTGTTTCACTGATTGTTTTTATGCTTATGTTTGTGTTTTCTCGTTTTGTTTTAAATCTTATACTAACACACTTTATTCTTAAATACCCGATGTACAAGACCCTATAAAGCAGTCCATCGATGCATACTTAGGAGCCCCTCGTAGTACACCAATTCCAATTTTCCAGGGTAAATAAAAAGGGCAGCATATTTCATATTTTGTAATTTTGATACACTTTGACTTACAATAGTTAATAATTATTTTCTAAACGTCTTCTATCTCGCCAATGTATATTTGCGTTCTTTCTCAGCGCTTTTGTTTTAAAGTTATTTCTGGTTTTAAGCATAATATTACATAAGTAAACGTTGACACTTATTTCTATGGGTTTTTTTCACATAAAGATTGAAATATATTGATGAGTTTTGTATTTGCTAAATATATATAATTGTTGAGAAAATTATTACCATCCTTTTCTGGAGCATCCCGGTCACTTGAACACAAACCATTTAAACACCACTGTAATCATAAAATAATAATAATTGGATAAGTTTAACTTTAACAATGTCTATTTGTAAAATTTTATATAAACGTCGGACATTGGTAAACAAGAATGTGTCCTCAGTACACGAATGCCCCACTCGCACTATCATTTTCCATGTTCAGTGGACCGTGAAATTGGGGTAAAAACTCTAATTTGGCATTAAAATTAGAAAGATCATATCATAGGGAACATGTGTACTAAGTTTGAAGTCGATTGGACTTCAACTTCATCAAAAACTACCTTGACCAAAAACTTTAACCTGGAGCGGGACAGACGGACAAACGGACAGACAGACAGACAGACAGACAGACAGACAGACAGACAGACAGACAGACGGACGGACGAACGGACGGACGGACGCACAGACCAGAAAACATAATGCCCCTCTACTATCGTAGGTGGGGCATAAAAATGAAAACAACCCGTTATAAATTCCATGCGTCCGAAGCAAGATGCTCGTAGATTGTATTCTAGCATTAACGGTAGTAGTGTGGAGAGGCTACAATTGTAGGTTTTGACCTTTTGCCCTATTCAAGTCAATCTATTTTGAAAAAATATCTTTAAACTAAACAAACATTAACTTGTCAATTTTAATACATGTAGATAAAGGCAGATGTGGTGTGAGTGCCAATGAGACAACTCTCCATCCAAATAACAATTTAAAAAAGTAAACCATTATAGGTTAAAGTACGGCCTTCAACACGGAGCCTTGGCTCACACCGAACAACAAGCTATAAAGGGCCCAAAATTAACTTTACAAGTATAATTTAACATTCAAAAAAACCAACGGTTAAATCTATAAACACAAAATCGATGAATCGGAAACACGTATAATATACTACATAAACAATAGAGCACAATTAAACTGTAATCATAAATTTATCTGAAACTCTAACTTCAAAACATTATGCAGTGCATATTTTTACAATTAACATCTATTAATGATGTTCTAGGTAAAAAATGTCGAAAATCGTATAAAACTTTGAATAGCTAAAACCCCAAAAAGGACTAAAAGAAGGTTAGGATGTAAATAGTGGGAAAATACATAACGAACAATCAAACATCATAGTCAATAAAGACAAACAGAAACAAAAAAAATGACAGGAAAAGTCACAAAACACTATAGGAAAGTATATACTAGTGGGTCTATGTGCATCCAACCAAAACGTGCAAGTTATGCTCTTGGTGTACTCCAAAAAGGGAATTATGTTCTTACTTCACAATTCTTAAACAAGCCTTTGCGTTCTTTGTCAGTGCTTTGTAGTACTTTGTACAAATGTAATAATATACTAATTTTATTACATTATTGTATATGCAATGATTAAATTATACAGTTTTCTGCAATTCAGAAAACAAACATACTTTCTGATTCCCGCAAGAAGTTCCTCTAGCTGCTGTATATATAAGATAACTATTCTTTGATGTTTCACTTTTACATGCCATTGATGTACAAATATCTGTGAACTCTCCAAGACCACCACCCTAAAATGTAGTTTATCATGTATAAATCATAGCTAGCATCCTGGTTTCTAAATGCACACTATATATATAAGTAATGAATTTTATGTATAGTGAGATGACATATTATGAAATATAGGATTTAGACATTGATATTTCTTGATGGCCAACCTTTAAATTTTGTTTATTATTGTCGTTTGCGATCCGTTCAAACCCTTGCTTTGATCAAGTATGTACACACAGTATTTCAGGAAATTGATTTAAATGTACAACTAAAACTAGTGTGTTACAAGTCGAAATAAGTCTAAAACTCAAATTTAAAGCGAAACTTTTATGTGCATCTTGATATGGATTATGGATTATGATTTTTTTCTATGCCACTTTGTTGTTTTTCTTGACTTATTTTCTGCAAAAACTTAAGTAGCTTTAATTCAAAATTGTGAGGAATTAATTATTATAAATCTGGTCATAAGTATTCTTAATTGAATTCTTTCATTTTATTCATGTGGGATATTTTATAACCGGCTATACAGTATGGGTTTTTCTCATTTTTAAGGACGTACAGTTGCCTATATTAGCTTACATCCACTTCATTTGCACTTTGATAGAAAGTTGTCTCATTGGAGATCTAACCATATCTCTTTATTCTTATAACACAAAAGTAGAAGTTGATTTTTGCATATATATAGAATGCACATACAAAATAACTTACCCAACCATAAAAGGAGTTTTTGCCAGCACGTTGTCTACATTGTTCGTTTGCATCATAAATCTGTCCGATTTCATTACGAGTAACTTCATTAAATTCGTCCATATCATAAATCAGTGCTTCATCGGATAAACAACTACCTGGTCCGCTAAAATGAAATATTCATTCAATAATCTAATATGTTTAAATGTATAACATCAAAGGAATAACAGGAGATGTAGCATGATTTATATTTAGAAAGGGGATAACCGCTAAAAGACAAAAAGACAAGAATGCAACCAACTACATGTCATCGTACTAAAGATTCAAACAATTTTTTTATATAAATAAGGCCGTTAGTTTTTCATTTGAATTGTTTTACATTGTCTTATCGGGGCCTTTTATAGCTGACTATGCGGTATGGGTTTGCTCATTGTTGAAGGCCGTATCGGTGACCTATAGTTGTTAATGTCTGTGTCATTTTGGTCTCTTGTGGACGTTGTCTCATTGGCAATCATACCACATCTTCTTTTTATAAATTTCATACCGCTAAGCTAAGCTTTGATAGTCGGGAAATTACAAAGAATGAAGTTACAATACAACTAGACTAATTCACGTTCTTATTGATCGATTAATAAACAGCACCCTCAAAAAATTTAAAAAAAAATATCATAAAATTTGCAATAATTAGAATAATCATCGTTACCACTTTGCTAACCAAGGGTTACGAATCACAGAGAACGGGAGTGGATCGTAATTTTGGTAGCGAAGTATCGTACCATAAGAGCGAAAAAAATAAAACACCGGTTTTCTGAGAATATTTTGAAATCTAATTTCTAAAAAAAAAGCTGTATACTACAGAACTAATGCTTTTGTATTTGCTAATTTAATCGGTAAGATAAAATGAGCTTCAACAATCGGAAAAAGGTTGATACACGAAAAACAGACGTAGAGATACACCAAATATTTGTTTTTTTAATCAATTATTGCTATGAAAATTTAAAAAAAAACCCAACATCATAGTTTGTTTTCCTTATTAAAGCAGTATTTACTTACAGACCAGAGAGGAACGAGTAAAGTTCGTCAATTGAACAAGGAGAAAAACTTCCATGGATTCAGTTCATTCCCGTTCCCTGTAACTCCTCCTGTGCCGGCCATGATGTATTGGGAACTAGATGAACAGATATTTGTTCCACTTCCGTCGTGTCTGGCTCCGAGACTGTAAATAGATAGTTTAGTTGATTGATTGATTATTTTAGCCTAAACACCCAGTGGCAAATATTTCATGCGTGTTAAAAAAACAAATGAACAATAGATATACAGACCATATTGGATTTAGGTCGAGAAAATTTGGACTGCCACAGGAAAATTAGGGTATATTGTATAGTGACAGACTCCTCAAACATTTGTTGCAAGGATTCTCAGTTTGCAGAGAATGTGACACTTTCTCTACACGAGCAATCGAATTTAAAGTCCCCATTGTGACCGAATGTTGCTGCGTACTAAAATATTCCGCACAACCAAACGTTCTTCCAACAATGCAAATCGTTTTACTGCCGGTCGGAAGTAGCCCAAAGTAATATTTCAATCCCAGTCACCTTAGGGGTGATAGTTAAATATAATGAGTATTTAGTTTAGTTGATTGATTGATTATTTTAGCCTAAACACCCAGTGGCAAATATTTCATGCGTGTTAAAAAAACAAATGAACAATAGATATACAGACCATATTGGATTTAGGTCGAGAAAATTTGGACTGCCACAGGAAAATTAGGGTATATTGTATAGTGACAGACTCCTCAAACATTTGTTGCAAGGATTCTCAGTTTGCAGAGAATGTGACACTTTCTCTACACGAGCAATCGAATTTAAAGTCCCCATTGTGACCGAATGTTGCTGCGTACTAAAATATTCCGCACAACCAAACGTTCTTCCAACAATGCAAATCGTTTTACTGCCGGTCGGAAGTAGCCCAAAGTAATATTTCAATCCCAGTCACCTTAGGGGTGATAGTTAAATATAATGAGTATTTACGGTATTAGTTTCTATTTAAAAAAGTAAATGCATATGAATAAGAATACCTGCTTTGCTTTAAATCTGTAATTCTGAGGTTTCGTTAAAAAGCAAAATTGCGTTGTTTGAAACATGCGTTTAATTATAAAATTTACTTTGATGACATTGGTGTACATGTATATTGCATGACAGTACATTATATTAAATAAACTAGTTTCCGTACCTGTGTGCTAACTCGTGGGTACCAGTACTTATGCTGCCATGGACACCATTATCCTCCACTATAGAGACACTACTCGCGGAACACATAGCTTTAAATGATGCAAGGCCTGAAAAATAAATGCTTTATTATTGAGAATGCACGACCATAACAAAGAAATGAAAACAGAATAATTATTCAATATTCGAAAAAAAGCTAAATGTATCGATTTTTCTGCAATTAAACAGATACACATTTCGGGATTAACAATATTTCGGGATGAAAATCACTAGGAGTGTTCAGAAGCGAGAGTTTGAACAAGGAAGGATGAATACATCTGGGTGTATGTGACAGAACTTTAATAATTTTAGTTATCACCAAGCTTCACAGCTAATTCGGTCTTTAGTTTGTTTTTTTTGTGTTTTGAAGACTGTAGTTTGGTTTTTCGTATTATTTTTTTTTCCATAGCGTTGCTAGTTTGTTTCTGTCTAATGAGTTAGAATATCCCTTTACTGTCCTCTGTCTCTCTAGTACAGCTAAAATTAAAAAAAAGTTTCCATGCATCTACAACTGCAAAATGTGGAAACTTGTGAAAATATATTATGCTTAGTATCAGTAGCAAGAAAATATAATACATGCATATATCGAATTTAATTAAAACAATTACCGTGACAAATCTGATAATATTATACATGTTATATTCAAAAATGTTTCTTGTGACTGACAATAAATTTTCTTTTTCACCCTTTATTGAAGGATACTTTTATATTAAAACAAAAATACTTTACTTTGAACAAAGACACAAACATAAAAATCACAAAGCTTCTCGCAATTTGTGTCCCAAGAAGAAGTACAACTTCTGATCTATCAAAACTGGTGCATTAATTAAAGGATTATTTTTTTACTGCACAAATTAATTTCTCTTCTGGATGTGTTGTTTGTCTGACCACTGTGTATCATCAGTACAACCGGTACTAACAAAGCGGGCATGATCGATTCACAGTAACGAAAATCTTTGTTTTGCTTTATCAATATTAAATGTACATTTCTAAACATTCGAAATTCCTGCTCCCAAGGAATTTTCGCATCGATTTTTTCCCATTTATAAAACAACTTTGATATTCTAATCAGAGCAATTAACATGTGCATGCGCAAATAGTTGTGAATGTCAACACCAACTTTCAATTTCGATACAGTTGTCGAGACATTTACATGTTTTATCTGAAAGAAAGCTAATACAGGGCAAACGAAATAGTTACAAATCATAAACCTACCTGTGATTACTCATTCCTTGAAACCTTTTGGGTAATAAACGAGTATGCAAATAAAGTGTTTGTGTACGGTGTACAACAACTTAACTACGCACCGTACAGAAGGATTTATGTGGTCAGCTAAACACCTGCTGACATGACCCACTGTATCGTTCATTGGGGGAAAAAAGGTATTAATAATTAAAACTACATACCTGTAACTTTATTGTCAGTGGTTCTGTAACGGTACAGATCATATCTAAAATGGAATATGAAAAATCATTCATTAATAGAAAAGACAAACTAGTGAACGCAGATTAAACAAGAGGAGATATAAGCAAAACTTACAAAATGACAATCCACCTATTGCAATGCCATGATATGGTAAAAAGTCAAACAGTAATTGGGATCAAAAGCAAAATAAGATGTGAACTTTTGCATTATATGGTGAAATTTCTGAGAAAAGTACATATTATTCTGATAGGGGGTTTAGGACAAAAAGGGAATTCAAATGTATGTGTTCTGTTGTGTACAAATAGTTTGCTGAAGGAAACTGTAAACATGATCTTAAAAAATCAGGAGGTGCGCATAATAATAACTAGGATAAAATTGTGAGAAAGTTTCCATAGATTGTAAATGTATAGAAGAAGTTGCGGATACAAAATGGTGTCCCCAAAATAAGGAAATAGTAATAGAAAAATCTTTAAAAACAGAAATGAAGACCCCATCTAGACTCTCATGTTATAATGGTAAAACAATAACAAAACATACGCAGTGAACAACATCAGATGGTCATGCTCTGGTAGCTGTGACACCTCCATTCTCCAAGAACGTAACAGATCGAGCGCGTCGTCCGAGTCGACCAAATCTCTGGGATTACCGGCTGTTCGTTTAGCTGTCCATACAGCAATGTCTGGTTTCTATGAAGGGAACAAACAATAGTGCTATGATAAACTTACTACGCTTAAGATCATTTTTTTGTTGCACAATTGAGGTTAAAATGTTTTTCTAAGTTATGTTCATTGAATAACTGGTTTTGTAAAATACGCATTGATGACATGTATTTTCCTTTTTATATTTCTCACCAAAATAAATCGAAACTAATATAAATAGACATTTATTTAATTAGTAGCGCTATACACCAGTACAGTAAAGTCATTGTATTGTTATGTTCAAATATCACCTATATATAGTGTTTCTCGTATGTAAAGGGAGGTTGAGGTATCGACAATAAGACACAATCTCAATATAACACAGGGCATCTATACTAACCTTAGTATAGAAAGTCCCTGCACAGGGGTACCAAAATAGACATAGAGATTATAATTTGACCTTCAAAATGTAATATCTAAGTAGCCTTCGAGTTTTAATTCGTAAAATATCCTATCAAAGGACACAGTTATCAACACCAAATGATGTACAATAGAGAAAAAAATATAAGGTAACGAAAACATATGTAAATCATCAAGACAAAGGTGTGTCAAGAGGTATTTGATAAAAATCACTTTTTATTTTAATTACAAGAAGTACTTTGTGTGCAAGTGAAATTTATCTTTAAAAAAAACACCCCCGTATACACCACCACTTTTAATTATTCTTACATCAGCAATGATATATCCGGACACAGCCACATTGATGTGAAACTTGTTTGTTTCTATGTTGTCATATCGTAAATTCATCTATAATGAAAATTAATGTCATTAAAAGGTAATTTATATACTGCATTGATGTATTCGTTACACTATGTACATTACATACAAATAAACCTAATGACTTATGTTTGTCGTAAAATGTATGTCTGAAATGTTTAAAATATATGAAACGAAAAAAAAAAGAAGGTTTTCCTATGTATTTTGAAAAAAAAATGCGTCAGAACACAAGACATGCAAGAGTATCGTCAGTTTCACATTAAGTAAAAACTAGACCACTGCTTCTAATACATAAGAAGATGTGTTTATAAAAATAGGAAAACGGGATTATAGGATTGGCGGACTAAATAGTAATAACACCTCAAGTTTTATTATTAAATATAAAAAAAGCAAATGGTTCGTATAAAGTTTGCAGCAACTATAAAATCTAGTAATGGTCACATGTGGTGTATGATCTTGGAACCATTCCAGGGCACATGCGATCACCAAACGTTTTGAAGGTCGTGAAGCTCATTTTTCAGTTTTGTTTGTTGTGTTTTTGAATACTGCTGTTTGTATCTTCGTCGTTTTTCGTTTTTTTAATGGTGTTTTCAGTTTGTCTTTGAATTGTCAGTTTAAATATCCCCTTGGTGTTATTCGCATTTCTTGTGTTTTGTAGACTGTTGTTTGCCTTTTCGCCGTTTTTGGCATTTTTTAGCCATGGCATTGTCACTTTTTTGTCGACGTATGAATATCACTTTGATATATTCTGCCTCTATCTTACGATAACAGTATCATAAAATAAATAAGTTACTCACTCCATTTACAGTGTGACCAAAATATTGTCGAATTCTCGATTTTGCTTCCATATCTTTATTAAAAACGCTAGGGTCGTTGATTGCATTATATTCTCTGAAATTATAATTTGAACATAATGTTATGTAAAAGCTTGAATACATTTAGCAGGTGCAAATCAGAACTAATCATAGTAATTGTACAACATTTAAGGAGGTAGACCTAGGTTAAGGGAAATAACTCATAAAATCATCAGTATGTTTGTGTCAACCACTTTCATAAATATATTCTAAGCTTCTAGGTAACATAGATTTTTTCCACTCTGTTTCAGGTAAATGCTTAAAAAACATTGATGAAACTTGACTTTTACAAACGCATTACTGATTTATTGAGTTATCTCCCTGAACCAAGGTCTACCCCCTTAAAAGACATTTTAAACGATTTTCCCCTTACGATCAAGTGGAATATAATTTGCTAAGGATTCAAAGCCACGCTTCATTAAAAAAGGTTAAATCTAAGCTCCTGAAATACGAAGAGAAAAAATTGTAGACATCGAGTCCAACGTTGTGCTTTTTCCTTTTAGTTATAATTGTTTTGCTTTTGACCCTCTTATGGTTGTTATTTGTACATAATAAAGTTTTATGGAACGTTGAATACTGAACCCAATTGCACAACAATTTACACTAAACCGGTGTTTTATGCCATTTGCGATTAGCGTAGCATTTGTTATAAATATATGTTGTATGAAATAAAAATAAAAAGGTGAAGTCATCACAAGTTTCCATGGTGGGCTATTCATGAAAAAAAAATATACTTGACAAATCCTCATATAATAATACATATTAAGAGAGGGCTCCCGCGCTAAAAAACGCGAAATCCCGAGGTCCCGAATTTAAAAGAAATTTAAATCCCCACATCCCGAAATTCGAGACAAGAATTTCCAGATCCCGAAAGGACCAATCCCGAAATCCCGAGCTGTAAAGCACCCGATCCCAGAGTCCCGATAAAGGTCCGACCCCCCTCTTTAAAAATATAAAATTTTACATCTCTGGTTTTAAAAGATTTCGGTTAGGGCGTTCCTGAAGAACGCACTTGGGCGCAAACCGTAATGAAAGTATGGGTTTCATCTATCGTTAGCTTGTAATTTCAGAACGTTCTATAGTAACCTGGTTTCCAAATTGCAGTTCAATATAAATAGATATAGGAAGATGTGGTATGAGTGCCAAATGAGACAAGTTTACCTCATATAAATAGAATGGTCAATTACTAAAAGAAGCTCTACATTGTAAGTGTCGTCTGCTGCAACATTTACACGTGATCGACTTGAAGATACAACGGTACGTCCCAGTACCGGGAGTTTCTCTTTCGAAATATCAACGATGTTTTCAGTCATCCTTAATGGCATAGCTCTACCAAGTGGTCTACTGGTTTCCTTTTTGATGATTATGTTATTGCTTACAGTGTTGTCTGTGAAAAAAGAAGATCCGACTAGCTCATCATTGTTTATAATCAACATCATACAAATGTAGTTTTTGAAAATAAGTATGGTGACTTATATAATAAATTGTATTTGCATAATTTTCGGGAACATGTAGGGGAATTAGATGATATATTGAAATGATGTGCTTTTACATCTTAAATGTTTTAACATAGTCTTGCAAAGTGAAAAAATCAGCCAAATACTGAGAGACTGAGGGAGTTTGGCGGGCTTAATGTTTTAATAAAAATTCTACGATAAGTAAGACTTATATTGTTAACTAAATATTAAGTGACGTAAAAGTAAATAATGAACCTTAAATAAAGTATTATAAGAAACAAAGTCATACCAAATATTTTTAAGTCATCATCAAACCATTTGTTATTCCTTCGTTTTGTAAGTTTGTATACTCTTCTTTTCATTTTTTGTTGCTTTTTCTTTGCCTTTTTCTCTTGTTTTTCGTTCCATTTTTGTTCTTTTTTCTCTTGTTTTTCGTTCCATTTTTGTTCTTTTCTCTCTTTCTTCGCTTGTTTCTTTGCTTGTTTCTTTTCTTGTTTCTCTTTATGTTTGTCTTCTTTTTTATTGGCACGCCTCTTTCGTCTCGCTACTGGACTGGTAGTTGTAGTGAGTGACATATCGGCTGACGATATCTCCGATAAATCGTACTCAACATTGTCGATATGTATACTGCCAAACTACAAATGAGGAAATATGATCAAATAGAATAGAATTAAACAAAAATAAACAGAACAGAACATAACAGAACAGAACAGAACAGAACAATGCAGAAAAACAAAACAAAACATAATCAACAAACACATAAAAAAAAAAAAAAAAAAAAAAAACAAAACAAAACAAAACAAAAACAAAACTGTAAATTGTTGATTTAGATACATTAAAATAAAAACAACGTTATGATGATTTGTAAAATTTGTTTTGAACGAATCGATGCAGCTAACTGAGCACTAAATGTATACTGGTTATCACGAGAACAGTATTCGTTGCTTTAGCTTTAAAATATTGATTACTCTAAATTTGCGGGATAAAAAACCTCTAAATCACTGTAAGAATGTCCATGCCCTTTTTGAACTCTTTGCACAAAATCTTATTGAAAAGTACCCAAAATCGCCACGATGGTTGAAAAATCTGTATATTTGATTTTGATGCTACATGAAGCTGTCTACTTGTGTTGTTGAATTTGCAGCCTTGTGGACATAAAGCTGATCTCATTTTTCATGTATAATAAGCAAAGACGTTTTATGTGCTGTATAACTCTTAAAAAGCATGGTTAACCGAAAATAATATGAATATGTTTTCGACAACAATACCTTTTTATCAACTTACCAATACTGGATTGCAACGTCCATCTTCTAATCCTTCACATTGAACTGTAAAAGCTGCACCAGTTTTCTTATCTTGATAAAGTCCAACATTCTGTTACAAAGAGACCAGTAAAGTAGAATTTTTATCATTCTAAATTTGGTATAGTTCATAGTTTTTGTCAGGCTACATATGGAAATATTTGAACAAAAAACGTATAATTGGTTTATTTTTTGCATTATTATCACGAATACGTGTACCTAATTTTAATTTATCAATAAATCTGATATAATCTTGAAATGTCATTTGAATAAGTAAAATAATAGATTGTCTATAAGACATCAAGCATACAGAGTTTTAAGCAAACTTACTCGTTTGACTGGAATATTTTCCTTCACAAGTACCATTTTCCCGTTCTTATCCCGACGTACAACGAACACAAAACTGTTTTCTTTAACCGATGTCTTACGTTTCAAATTCAGAACAATGGGTGTTCTATTGGTCATAGTATTTAGCGTAAAACGTAATGTTTCAGGCATTCCTTTGATAAGTTCCGTATTATTGGTGTCCATTGCAGCAATATCTACCATTTCTACAAATGTTAAAACAGACATACTTTTAGTGATTTTGTTACACAATTAAATATAAAAACCAATATTAATAAAACAGACAAACTTAGAAATTACACCAAAAAAAAAAAAACTATATAGAAGAACTATATTGTTTTCCGTTTCGTACTTTATTTGACCTTTAAACTTTTTTCATTCGAGCGTCACTGATGAGTCTTTTGTTGACGAAACGCACGTCTGTCAATTTTATTTCTGGCATCTATACGACTTTATTGTTATCTTTATTGTATTCCAATAATTAAAAAAAACATTGAATATAAAAAGGTCATGTGAATGCCAAATCACACAAAAAGGCGATAGTTTGAGATGTTTTATCTGTTTTGTTAATGTTACCGAAACAAACATGTTTTTGTATTGATTGTTGCTTATAATTTGTTCGTTTCTTTGTTACAAACAGAATACATGCAAAAGATGCCAAAGGGACATTTAAACTCGTCAGTTGAGAATAAACTGAGAAGACCATGGTCATAAAGACCAAGAGACAGACAACGTATACAAAACACAATATCAAAAAAATCAGTTAATGTCCCGTTGCATTTGGCAAAACTTTTAGGAATTTCTGGACCTTAATGCTCTTCATCTTTGTACTTTATTTGGCCTTTATAACCTTTTTTATTCGAGCGTCACTGATGAGTATTTTGTAGACGAAACGCACGTATGTCGCATATTCATAATTTCAATCCTGGTATCTATGAATATGATGAGTTTATATTGAACGTACGTTTTCAGTGATTTCAGTGATTTGCACCTATTTAAAAACACTGTTGATAAACATTCCGATACGAACTTTTCCTTATCACTATCTTGTCTAGATTAATGTGTGCATGACATTTATAAAGCGTTTTTTTTTTTTATTAAAACCGAAAAAATTCTCGTTAAAACTGGCTATGGAAAATACAGGTGAACGGATAAATCATGCGGTAAAATGGGCTATAATGTTTGCGCCAAAATATCCCCTAGAAGTCTTATATATTTGGCTAAATTGTCCTGAGCCCGTATATACACCTTAAAAGAGGGACCCATTCTATATTTATATTTGTTGTTTATTTTGATATACACTATCATATATTTGACATACAAGTATTACACAGCAATTAAAGTCTTATTCAAGGTGCTATTATCATCTGTCATTGATGACGTTTATAATGACTTAATGTGACAACGTTTAACCAAAAAAAACTTTATTGCCATATGTACATATGAAGAATTAATACTGATTAGTCTCCTAAGATACTGCATAAAGGCCCAAACAAAACTTTATTTTTGACATATGTTTTTCTAAAAATATTTGGAATAAATATAATATTTCTCTCCCCCTTTAAACAAAAAAAAACTCCTCCACCATAGAATACAACTTCCGTTGACTTATCAAAACTAATAAACAAACTAAGGTTCCTACTTCCTCGGATAAACATGACGTAAATACACTTTTGTTATTTTTAGGTCCCTTCTTGTCATAATATATAGCTCGTCACATGTTTTGGTCGTATACAATCTTGGCTTTCAAATGTTTTGATTTGAGCGTTTCTGATAAAAATTAATAGCGCTTTGGACGAACAGAATTATAGAATTGTTATTTTCATTAAATATGCTCATGCTATTCTGGAATAACCTTCATCTGGCACTTTCGAGACATAACATTTTATTTTGATATGAGAGTCACTGATGAGTCTTATGTAGACGAAACGCGTATCTGGCGTACTAAATTATAATCATGGTTGCTTTGATAACTATGTATGATCAGAAGCTTAATAAATTTTTTTTTTTAGCATTGGAACAAAAAGGACCATGACAGTGTAACTAAACAATATAAACTTTGCTTTACGGTACCAATACTTTAATTTCATAACAGTTATAAGTTTGAAAATTGAAATTGTTGAAACAAATGTATATATAATTCAGATCATTTAAATAGAGGTAAACGCCAATCGATCTCCTCAGTTACATAAGTTTTCGTTGAAGCGAAATATAATAATTTAATAACATTAATTCTTTGAAACTGCATGTGAAAGAAGGATATGTATGACTCAATCACATAAACAGAGGAGACAAAGACAAAAACAAAACACCCTAAGGTACCAATATTTCTATCAGATATGAGGTTATAGTGTGTTTTGATGTTGTACTTTTATACCACTGGCCGTTAGTTTTCTTGTTTGAATTGTTTTACATTGTAATTTCTGGGCCTTGTATAGCTGACTATGCGGTATGGGCTTTGCTCATTGTTGAAGACCATACGGTGACATATAGCTGTTAATTTCGGTCTCTTTGACAATCATACCACATCTTCTTTTTTATATTAATCTAAAAGATGGATCGGTTATAATACCTGGCTTGAACTACTGCGACAAATAACACAAAATAACATATAATTATTATACAAAAACTTAATATTAAGTAAAATTAAACGAGAAATACTTAAATCAAAAGATAAACCAAAACGTAAATATAGAAACAAAATTATATCAGAAAATGAATTATAACTACACGCTTAAGCTAATTGACCTCAAAACCACATGACAAAAGAAGAAATGAAAAAAGGTTAATGAAATGGAAGTGTGTTTTTACCTTCGTTGTTTATCCCCTGAGCAAGAGAGTAAAAAAAACATATTGCAGATAGAATAAAGTAATCCCAAATCACCATTGTATAGTTAAAACAAAAGATAAAGATGTTTTATTGTATATTATTTATATACACTTCAATCATTGTCATGATTCAGAATGACGATGTTCCTACGCCACGCCCACCTACAACTTTCGCGTCACAAAAACACCGAATGTCCCATTACTACAAATGACTGTATTTGTAGGTTTTTTTTTCTAGGTCTTAAAACATGAAAACGTATCCTGATTATTAATTTAATTTTAAAAGTACAATTGTACTAAAGAATACATCAATCGACCCATTGTTCGGTCGTTAAGGTTTGGCTGTTTTTTTCAATGTCATAATATATGAAGGACAAGCCCGGAATACAATATTGGAGGAAGTTTGCTGCTGTAAAATCTTGATGCGTTTAAAAGTCCGTTTTTAACGTCAGATATGTAATATAAGTCTTGGTAGTTCATTACATGCTATACTGGTTCCCGATATAGAAAGACCTTAAGTTTACAATGCTAATAATTTGTTGATCATAAAAAATTATATGCTCCATATCCCCATTGAGTTAAAACGAAGATCAGAATGGTAATAAATGCTGATATTAGTACATTCCAGTATAATATAGTATATAACCCATTAATTTAACTGCACAGGGGATATACAACGCTGTCCGAGAATTTAAACCCCTATCCCCTGTGATACACTATACAATTTAAAAAAAAACACCAACATAGTAGTTGTCACGAAAAGAGCAATTTCCCATGTTTGGATTATGCTTCATACTCAAGCAACAGCAACAACGCAACCAAAAAAAACAACACACAAAAAAAAGAACCACACACGAATGCAACATATGTCAATGATTAAACGAGATACCGATAAGTCATATCCTTTACATAAGTTTTAATGTTCAAATGAGAGAAACTTATTCTGAATTTTCACATTTTCATATAATTGAACAGGTTTTGAATGGCTAGTTGTACTTTTAAAATGATACACGTGTCCCACCAAACAACGATATATTGCTACGTCTTCCAAGTGCTTCACAAAACATCTTTCTAAACTATAAACATCTACTTGATCAGCAATCAAAGTCGAGTTCCAGAGCAATTGTGAAAAATCCTACTCTGTAAATCAGATTTGAATACTTGAACAACATCAAAGATCCGTTAGAGAACATACAATCTAAGTATCTTAAAATTCCTATTGCAACAGTATTGACACCTTTGACTTTCAACCCTTGACAAGTATTCCCTATTCCAGACTAAAAGATTATTTGAATTGTTTGGTCCTACTTCTTAAAAAAGAATGGTCAACAAAGATACAAATATCTTACTATAGGGAGAGACAAATCAAATGTTGTAAAACCCTAATGATTCAAACATCAATTTATACGAAACTGATATTATCAAGATGCTTTATGTCTTGATTGACAACACATTTGATACGTTTAAATGACATGTTTTCAACAAACAATTAAAATTTCCATATACATTAACTGTGCTTTTCTTGTTGTTGACTTTTCCATTTATTTAGAGGGTGCATACTAAATCTTCATACAGAAGCCTCTTATGCAAAATGATAGGAAACTAGCATTATCTTTTAACATAACGTTCCACTATAAAGATGATGCCTTCTTATTTAATAACGCAAATTTGGTGACTATCTTGAACACATCCTACCAATCGATTTCGTAATAAAGGATACAACAGCTACTGTACCTTTAAATCTACCTCATTTCTAGACTTACATCCAGATATTGACATTTCGAGTTGGTTGAGATCAAAAGTTTACGATAAACGAGATACTGCCGGATAGTGAACTTTCTGTAAATTGTAATGTAGGAATATTCCAGTTTCGCCTGCACATGGAGTATACGTATCCCAATTGATACGATATTACAAAGCTTGTATTTCATAGCAACATTTTCTTTATATACGGTTATCAAACTGAGTGGCTAAGGTACAATCATCCCTTCGAAAAATTTACGAACGCCTTAACAGCTATGTCCTTTCAGCCAAAATGTTTTCCAATCCAAAACCTTACACAACCGTTGAAATGCTAAAAAGTCTCTAAAGTATAACAAAATCTTGACAAGTTATAAAAACTTAATACAAGAGAGACAAATCACAAAATGCTTTCACAGCTTGTATTTCCTATCAGTATTTATTTGATGGAGAGTCGCTGCTTTTCATGATCAAGCCAAGAGGTCTAGTGATGAAGTTGAAGTCATCCCTTCGACAATTCACGAGTCGGTTGTTTTGGAATATCTGTTTTACATGTGAATATATTCTAATGACTGAAATCACTATCACGTCATCATCACTAACTTAGATTTATCAGAAAATTTGTACGTGAATGAACACAATGGGTGCCATATAAGGAGCAAAGTCAATGTGCCGTAGAGATGTCAGTCTGTATTCGACTTGGGAACCCTTTGGTATATTCTGCCTCACTATCACTTTTATGTTTGAAGTGTTATTTGAATGTTCAACCATAATCGTCTCAACCCATTTCGAATATCTATTTTATCTGTTTGAAAATAACATCAAGCAATTTTCAAAATGAAGTATCTACGACGGGAAATATTTACATTACGTTGATATTACTGATTTGATACAGTATGTTCATGAGATCTACATCATGATACAATTCAATTCAAGACCAAGCATATCCTCACCATTTCTACTTCCTATGATTTCTAAAATTTCAACTATATGGAAACTGACATGTATAATTACTGTCTGCTACACTAGAAATTTTATATTTTGCAGTACTATAACTTAACAAAGACTCATAATCGCGGATGCTACCAAAAAATGATTATGTATAAAAATGTCAACCTCTTGAAATATTAGAGAGATGAATTTATGGGTTCTTTAAATAGATGGAAAGTCATGTAATTTTGATATGAATGTTTCTTGTTTTATGAAATCCAAATAAATGCTTATACGACAGAGAATTTGATTCTTGTTTTTGGAAAGCTCCAAGCTTTTTCCTTGTAAAATATGGTAAGTTAAAAATAGATTACCTACAATGAAACCATCCTGCAATTGGGTAATAATCTGAAAGATAAGAAGACAATCAATTATATTTCTTTTCGTTTGGGTTTTCTCTAGGTTGCATAACTGGTTAATTCAAATTCTGTAAATCCACATACAAATTAAAAAAAAACAAGTTTTTTTTTTAATCGAATATGCTACGGTTCATTAAAAAGTAAAATAACAAAAGTACTCAACTCCGAGGAAAATTTGAAACGGTAAGTCTCTAATTAAATGGCAAAATCAAATGATAAAACACATCAAACGAATGGACAAGAACTGTCATATTCCTGACTTGGTACAAACATTTTCAAATGTAGAAAATGGTGGATTTAACCTGGTTTTATAGCGCTAAACCTCTCACTTTCTCACTTGTATGAAAGAGGGACGGAAGATACCAGAAGGACAGTCAAACTCATAAATCGATAATAAACTGACAACGCCATGGCTAAAAATGAAAACGAAAAACCACACAAACAATAGTACACATGACACAACATAGAAAACTAAAGAATAAGCAACACGAACACCACCAAAAACTAGGGGTGATCTCATGTTCTCCGGAAGAGTTAGCAGATCCTGCTCCTCAAGAGACATTCGCATGATAAGTTCCATTATATCTACAACGATGCTTGAATAAAACAGACATACTAGGTAAAATAGTCAAAATATGGGTACAACAGTCATCACAGTGTCATAGTCTCAAAACAAACAAAGCACAAAAAGCATCTATCAAATTTAAAAACTACATTCACTAACAGATAACCTTTGACAAACAATTTGTTCTTACTAAACAGGAGGAATGACATGTCATTTAATTAATCAAAAAGAATAATCAGTATCAATATATTTATTCCTTTGGTGGGTCTTTCTTTTCAGCGACAAACATAAATGGTCATTAACACTTAGTTTGGCCAAAGCAAGAAAGAGTATAAAGTCTTTGAAAACTGTTTAATTATATTCTGCAAAACCTCAGCTTGACGTACACACAATAAAACATACACCGCTTTATATGCTCTAATATCAAATGTTGGATTACTCTTATCCAACAACAATGTGAAATATATATATTTAAAAAGGCACATTTATATAAAAACCAGTTATTGGTATAACACGGGTTATGTTCTTCTCATATATGTAGTGATGGTATGATACTTGACCCCTAACGGGAGGGATTGTGCCTAATATTCAAATGATGAAGACATAATCTCTCAAACAGTTTAGTTGAAGTCTGGAGCTGGCATGTCGGTTAACTGCTAGTATAGTCTGTTGTTATTTATGTCTTATAGTCATTTTGTTTATTTTCCTTTGTAACATCTTCTGAACGATGTTAAAATCAAACCTTCAAAATATGATGGCCTTACTATTTGGATGGATTATTTATCACACTTTGAGATGTATGCCCTTGTCAATATGTGGTCTGAACAACAAAAAGGTTTGTACTTGGCCGTGTCACTGATTGGACAGGCCCAAGCAGTCCTTGGTAATTTACCAAAGGAAAAGGGACAAATATTTTCAGACCTAGTATTTGCACTGGAGGAACGCTTTGCTCTATCCAGTCAAACGGAACTTTATCGCGTTCAATTCAAAGAACGATGCCAGAAAGCAAGTGAAACTCTACCGGAGTTAGGTCAGTCAGTTAGACGACTTTCTAATCTGGCATACACTACTGCCCCATTAGAATTTAGAGACACGCTTGCCAAGGAACAACTTTTGGACGCATTAGTAGACTCTGAAATGAGACTTAGAATTAAACAGTCTCTTCCTAAATGTCTCAATGATACTATACGGTTGGCAGTTGAGCTTGAAGCTTACAACAAAGTTGAGAGTAGAACAATGAAAAGCATGGGACACTTACGACAGACTACGAGTGACGAACGGACAGAAGCATCTAATAGTCCGGATACCGTTGTATCAATGGAGAATATGGCGACATGGATGCAGACAATTGAGAATAATTGACAATCTATATCGAAAGACATGATGACGCTTAATGATTTAAATTCTCAAAGGAAGTTCCAACCACGTGGGGAGACAAATTATACTCAAAGCAACAGAAAAAGGGGTGGCTCTTGTTTTAGTTGTGGTGAAATAGGCCACTTTGCAAGAAATTGTCCCAATAATGTTAAGAAACAAAATACTCGAGGAGGATATACGAAAGGACCTGATACGGACGGATCGGTCAGGACACTGAAGTCTGCAGAAAAGGCGGCAAATAAAGATAAAGGCGCTGTCATTTCAGCATCAGAGGATGCAGGAATGTATGTCGAGTTACTTATTCATGATATACTAGTCAAGTTTGTAGTGAATACTGGAGCTACATTTACTCTTGTTTCTACCAAAGTGTACGATCTTATTCCTGACTTGTATAGGCCACATCTGAGTGCTACTAAGTCACAAATTAAGTCCGCATGTGGAAACTATTTAAACCTTAGAGGTAAAGGCAATTTTAAACTAGATTTTGGTACAGAAAGGTTTACTTCAGAGGCCGTAGTAACATAGCTACAAGTAAATGGCATTCTGGATTTAGACTTCATGAAGAAAAACAAGTGTCTGGTTGTCTAAAAACATATTTCACATCGATAACCTTTGTGTTCCCTAAATTTTTCAAGGTACATTAGGATGTTTCAGGGGGGTTTCTACATAATCTGTTACCATATCAGCTCCATCAGAGATAGTAGTTTCTGGGAAATTTTGCTTGTCAGAAGTTTAGATATTGCCAACAAATGATGTTTTAGTATGAGCTAGTGAAAATAAAGGGAAAAATTACATTTTAACGGCACGTTCCTTGGTCAAATCAAATGACAGTATACCAGACTCTTGAACGTAGAGAACGAGACTAAGACTATATTTCCGGGCACAACTATTGCACAGATGTGTGAAATCAGCCACGTAGCAAAATCTTTGACGGACAAAATAAAAAGGGGTTGAGGTCAGATTTGCATGATCTTTTGAACAGAACATCTGACAAATTATGAAGGTCAGAAAAACAGAAGGTCAAAAGTTTAGTGCGAGAATATTAAAGTCTGTTTGCTGAAACAGATTCAGACCTAAGTAAGACTAGTTTAGTAAAACAGGAAATACAAATTGGTAATGCTAGGCCTTTCAAAGAACCTCCTCGCCGCACACCTTTTCATTTATCGAATGTTGTTAATGACAATATAGATAAAATGTTAGAAAATAGGGTTATAGAGCCTTCACACAGCCCATGGGCTGCAGGTATAATTTTGGTTAAGAAAAAGGATGACACGTACCGTTTTTGTGTGGATTACAGGACACTGAATAGCGTAACTTTCAATAAAGACGCATATCCACTGCCTAGAATACTGTGGATTCATTTATTTTCGTGGGTACCAGTTTTCGTGGATTGAGGAATACTTGTCTTTTCGTAAATATTTGATTTCGTGGTTTTGCCAAAGTCTACATTCAAACCAACAGAAATTTTGCAGTTCGTTGAACATTGAAATTCGTGGTTCACTTGTCCCCATGAAATCCACGAAACTTGGTATCCAACGAATAATAATGAATCCACAGTAGATGAATCACTTGACCATCTTGCAGGCAACAGCTGGTTTAGTACTCCTGACTGTTGTTCTGGATATTGGCAAGTTGAACTGGCTGAGAAAGATGAACATAAGACGGCATTTGCGACTAAAAAAGGGTTGCTTCAGTTCAAGGTAATGTCGTTTGGGTTTTGTTGTGCTGCACAAACGTTTGAGCGTTTAATGGAAACTGTTCTAGCAGGGCTCAAATGGGAGGTATGTCTAGTATATCTAGATGACATTATTGTTTTTGGCAATACATTAGACGACATTTTGGTTAATTTAAGGACAGTTTTAAATCAGCAGGTTTAAAGCTAAAGGCTAAAAAGTGTAACTTGTGTGGTACCATGGTACGTTATTTAAGGCATATAATTTCAAAAGATGGGATAGCCACTGATCCTGAGAAAATTAAAGTTGTACAAAATTGGCCTGTTCCAACAAACCCTACTGAAGTTCGTTCATTTTTAGGTCTGTGCAGCTATTATAGAAAGTTCATCAAAAACTTTGCCTCAATTGCTAAATGTCTGCGTGTTTTGACTGAAAAAGGCAAAAAGTTTGAATGGATATCTGATTGTCAGCATGCATTTGATCTACTTAAAATAAAGTTGACAAACGCCCCAATATTAACACATCCCGATTTTAACAAAGAGTTCATCTTAGATACAGATGCTAGTAATGTCGCATTAGAGGGTGTCTTATCACAACGTCATGAAGACGGTAAGGAAAAGGTTATAGCATATGCCAGTCGTTCAATGTCTAAATCCGAGCGTAGATATTGCGTGACTCTCAACGAGTTGCTAGCTGTGGTATACTTTGTGAAGTATTTTAAACCATATTTATATGGGAGAAAATTTACGATCAGAACGGATCATAGCTCACTTCAGTGGTTGTTGAATTTCAAAAACCCAAAAGGCCAAGTGGATTGAGACACTGAGTGATTATGATATGCACATTCAACACCGACCAGGTACCCAACACAGGAATGCTGACGCACTTAGTCGTATTCCCTGTAAACAATGTGGGTATACGTTAGACTGGCAGTCAAAAACGAGCAGTGATTATCACAAGACTGAAGAAAGTCAGGTTAAAATAGTAACAAGTCAGATGCATGACCATGATACAGATTGGACGTTGACAGATAAACAATCACACGACCCAGACCTTAAATTAGTAAAGCAAAAACAAGTTTTACACTTCCGTCATGATGCAAAGTATGCAGGTCACTTAGGTGTGCGTAAGACTTTACAGAGCATATGTCGCTGGTTGCGATAAGTGTGCTATGCGGAAAACCCCAACGAAAAAGAAACGTGCTACAATCGCCATAGTAGAAATAAGGAGTCCTATGGAAAGGTTAGCTACTGAAATTCTTGGGGAACTTCCGGAAACTGATAATGGCAATCGGCATATCTTAGTTGTTTCAGACTACTATACTAAATGGACAGAATCATTGCCTATGCCCAATATTAAAGCAAGTTCTGTTGTCAAAATAATTGTAGAAGAGGTAATAGCTCGATTCGGTGTCCCGTCCTGAATTCACTCTGACCAGGGACGACAATATGAAAGTAGGTTGTTTCAAGAGGTCTGTAAAGTACTTGATATCAAGAAAACCAGGACTACACCATATCATCCTCAATCCTCAATCGGATGGTATAGTAGAAAGATTCATCAAGACATTATTGACAATGCTTAGTGTATGTGTCCAAGAACATCAAAGAGATTGAGATACGTATATCCCCTTTGTCATGATGGCGTATAGAGCTTCCGAACATGACACAACTGGACAGACTCCAAACCGTCTTATGTTTAGTAGGAAAAGTACAAACCCGTTAGATATCTTGAATGAAATGCCGCCATCTATTAAAGGTTTACAACAACATAAATGGGCTTGGGAACTAAAAGAAAGGTTAGAGGATGCAAATTCTTTTGTAAGGCAAAGAATGCTAGGTGAAATGAGGAGACAAAAGAGGTATGCATGATCTCAAATTATCATATGAAAGTTTGAGATCTGGAGATCAAGTATATGTCTACTTCCCTGTAAGGAAAACGGGAAAATCCCCAAAACTTACTTGTTTTTGGAGAGGGCCTTTCACAATTTTAGAGAAAAGTTGTGACCTTACGTATAAGGTTGACTGTGGTATCCGAGGCACCCCACATATCATTCATGTGGATAGGATAAAACTCAAGCACAAGCAGGTGTTGAGAGGGGAAATGTATGAAAACATTGATAATCCCCAAGTAACAGAACCATGTAAAACTGATATATTTAATAACGTCATAGATCAGGATAACAGAATAGGTATAGAAGGAGAAAGTGATCGCCGTGAAAGGAAAAGACAGGTCTGGATGGCTGATTATATATTTGATTAAGTTTTAGATTATTGTTGTATATAGATTTGATGTTTGTTGTTTGATATTTGCAGAATCAAGATGGCAAAAACAAAAAATTACAATTAGAAGAAAAGAACAGTGCAAATGTGGATTTTGTCCAACTTCATTTGAATGTGAAGAAGAAAGGGATAAACATCTGACTTCCTGTGCAAATGAAAGATTGTTTTGCTCTGAAGGTGGCTGTTTTAATCATACAGACAAGTCGAAGAACTTGCTGAGACACATGAAATCCAAACAGCAGAAAGACGATGATAGCGAGAGTGATAAAGAAGAAAGTACTAGCAAGAGTAAAGACCTGCTGAGTGATTCATCAGAGTCCGAGTCTAAAGATGATTGGAAAAGTCAGGATCCAGGAGACATACTTGGACAAGACAGTGATGAAAGTGAACACAGTGAACAAGAAGAAAAGAAGGATACAGGGTTAAAAGAGTCTGAAAATAAGAAAGATGACGACATGGTGACAAGTAAACTAGGTAACGTACTGTTGTTTGTAACAAATAATTAGGACGAATAATAAGACAAAAGACTACGCCCGACGTCCAGGGTGAAAAATACTTTTGCTGAAAGGCTGGGACCAGAAATTATTGCAGTTGGCAGTAAGAATACCGAAGCAAAAGGATTACCAGTTGACAGCCTAGAAAAACAAACTGACAAACGGGGAAGTAAAGTTAATGATAAGGAAAGTATTGCCCTCTGTGCAACATGTAATAAAACGAGAGCGAGTTTAGTTTCGTGTGGGGTTCAAACAGACTCGATGTTGAATACAAAAACTGTAACAACTAAAACAACTTATCGGGATGGTCCAAAGAAGATCTGTATAGTGAAAGTTAAAGAAGCCTACTAAATCTTTTCAGACATTGAGTGGGCATCCATTTCAAACTAAAGATATTGGTTAAATAAAGTATTATTTATTATATTTTAGTCTTATTAAATCATGCGGGACGTATGTAGATTGAGGCGTGGGTTATGTAATGTTTATTGGTTGTTAAGGTAACAATTTTGTTGCTCTTTAAATATTTTTTCAATGTTAAATGACACATTTGCACATGTTTTCTTACATTTATTATGCTGCGTTTGTTAACATGTTTGCACTTTTGATTTTCTTATTTCTTGTGTGCTCTATGTGACAGTTCTTTTGACCTGATTTTTGAAAAAAATAAAGTTTTCCCGTGTTTAATATCAATTATGTGTATAATTATACTATAAAAATCATTCATACTACTTTAGGAAGTTTAGTATGCTTCAACTGCCACGGTGATCATATCTTTTCTTCAAACCATCTGCTCCTAATTATAAAGATTTTGTGTCTTTGTCCTAAGTTGCCAATTGTGTAGAATGACAACAATAACTGTGTAAAATGCTAGTTAGAATACAAGTCCCCGAAGGTATTACTATCCCAGTAGCTTATATTTCGTTACTTGCATGACAATACACATATTGTTCCCTCTAAATTTGTTGCAATGCATTCACAATAAAAGGAATGTTTCTCCATGTTGCATAATCATGATTCCTTGACCGTGTTTGATATTAATGTAAGTCTTTTGTAGTTGTATCTGCTCTTCAAAGTATGCATACTGTCAAATATTTTGGCCTCGAGCATCACTGAAGAGAAACCAGTTATCGAAATGTGCATTTGATGTGATGAAATAAGTACCGTTAATGCAACTATTCTTTATGATTTAAATGACACAAATGTCTATGTTTACTTAAAAAGGGTTAAAATCTAGTGCACTCCGTTTGAAGCCCTAAAAAGTTTTAATATTTATCGTATAAACACCTTAATATACATATCCATGAATTTCAATTATTCAGAGATCAAATTCTATTTTTTACAGGGTCTACAAATGTATATAGTTTTTCTAAGAACTCTAATTTTAGTGTATGATTACATTCGAAGAGTTATGTGTCATTTGGAATTGTTAAAATTCAAATAAGAAAAAAACCACTATAAGAACTCCATTTCACGGTCTTAATATTCATAAAAAACAAGAAATCAGACAGAATTAAAAGTGCTCAATAACACAGTTGTAATAGAGGAGACGGATTGATAATTTGTTTTCCAAATTTATTTCTGGTTCTCATATGGAAATTTCATGGAGCATTGTACTACTTTATAAGTGTATCTTTTCATTTATAAAAACTGTTTAAACTAAAGAATAATTCCATCTACTTAAACCTGGATCAAATAGTTATCAAACTGTTGATGTAGAATTCATGCTATCTTACACACAAATATGAACGGATATAATTCGTTTAAACTGAATAATCCTCAACTATCATTTTGTTATTGACTACACTTTTTTATTTTATTGAAGTAAAAAATATTTGTAATCAAAATAAATATACTGCGTTTTATCTAAAGACAAAAATACTCTATTTATATTTGGTTTTGGTTTGTAATATACCTTCAGTTGTATTATGGGTGAGTGTTAAGAATCTATTATAATATATCTTACGATACATTATGCTCATGTATAAGGAAAAAGGTAATAAGGGAATTGCATAAACACTAATCGAACAGAGATATGTGAGTTGAATTTTTTTTTAAATACGAATACATTCATCATTTCTGACAGATATTGCATTAGCTTACGATATAAGAACGACAACTTTACTTGGTTAACGAGCACTTCTCAGTCAATGAAGGTTTGATGTTTTACTTCCAAGTAAAAAGTATATTGCTTAGTTTAATAGCACTTATACCAAAGCGTTATATTACCTTTTGATTTTGGACATTGCATCATTTTAAATAATTCAACTGAATGTATACTTTTACGAGAGGAGTTTACATGTCGTATGCACATTTTTGCTATGTAGAAAGACAAAACTCACTATTTATTGTTACTAGTTTATGTCTTTTTCTTACAAAAATCTTTGAAGAATTCAAACGTTATATAACGCAGCATCACAGAACAACCGACGAATATCCGTTGAATTTATTTTGTAGTGTTGTGATTAATAGGAGGAATACATTTGAAGTGAATGTTTGTTTGCTTGTGTGTGTCAATAAAGACGTTCATTTATCGTTGTCCATGACATACTTCATGTTTAAACTGATGTCCTTCAAGACTTGGACATTGACGAAAATACAATTCTGATTGTTTCAATATTTGGCAATTAGCCTAATGTACTGGTCAGTGATTTTTGGTTAGCTGAACAAAAAATATGTTTTGCTTTTTAATGATATTACATCAACTGCTTGATACAGTGTTAGGGGTTTGACAATTAAACTCCTTTTACACCTACCAACGAAAACAAAAAAAAACATAAATATTCCGCTGGAATTTTAACTGAACCTTTTCTTAACTGTACCGAATATCAGAATTATATAATTGTCCGTTCCACCAATGCTTCATTACAAACATTTCACTTCCGATCTTCACAACTATTGTAAGTAAAAGCAACAGTAGCATACCGCTGTGCAAAGCTTTTAAAACGAATGAGAAAAAACAAATCCGGGTTACAAACTAAAATCGAGGGAAACACATTACCTTTAAGAGGAAAACAACGAAAGAACAAAGACACTGTAACTGTAAAATACCTGCTTTATGGTGTAAAAAAACTTATTGTGGATACTAAGAATTATCCATTAACTTCACTTCCCCATATTAATGATGCATCTCTAGTTATAAATAATTTAATGACTTTTTAACATTCCATTTCTATAAAGCAACATTTAAAAATCTCCTGCATATGGAGTACTAGAACACACCCGTGATATCGCGGGTCTGTGGCTGAATTAAAGAATATAACTATGCGTAAGCCTTATTTTAGTATTGGTATTGTCATCTGATAAAGTCATGCCGATTATAAGATGCACAGTTTTCTCTGCTTTCAACATCTTTCTGTTTGAACCCGTCGACCTGGAACTTATCAATTATTGGTATTATTAATTTTATTTGGAAAACAAAAGTCCCTGGAAAGGAGTATATTTTAATCAACAGCATTGTCCTGAATGAGTTATAATTAAAGTTGAATTCTTTGATTCGCTGTTTTACGTCATTCTGGCTTACAAATTGAAAACTGTACATGCTGTACCTATACGCCTTATTTTAAGTCCAGAATTATATTATTCGTATTGTCATCTTTAAAAAAAAGTCATACTGATTAAAATACTACAATCGGGAACAATGTGACAATGATTGAATTTAGTAGTGTCAACCCTGTGATTACGACCCGTGTATATAGCAAAATCCTAAATACAGCGTTTGGTGGTGCGCCTGTCAGATGCGGAACGTACAGATAAGGTAATAGGTAACAGGTGAATATACTATTGGTATCGGTATCGGATTCGACCCGGAACTTCTTAATTATTGGCAATATTAATTATGTGGGAAACAAAGGGGTCTGGAGTGGTGTAATTTTTAATCAACAGCATTGTACTATATTAGTTAGATATAAAGTTGAATTTTTTGATTCATCGTTTTTACGTGATGACGGCTGATAAATTGGACCTCGTAATTTAAGTATTATAGATATATATCCCAGTGGATATGATATTCCTGTGCTTGCGTTTCCTAAAACTTTCATTGAATGATGATGATGCTTAAAATGATGCTGTAACATTTATGGTTCCTAGAAAGAAAAAAATTGAAGACTTCCCGTCA
This sequence comes from Mytilus edulis, assembly GCA_019925275.1. Lineage (NCBI taxonomy): Eukaryota > Metazoa > Mollusca > Bivalvia > Mytilida > Mytilidae > Mytilus > Mytilus edulis. The sequence goes on along the minus strand of CM034351.1, from coordinate 65,019,590 downwards.
TATACTTTACGGCTTCTATCATAAGCTGTTTGATAGTATAGTTGAATACTTTGGTATCTGTTTGTCAGGAAGTCAAGGAGATGATGTAATTGTCGTTTTTAAAATCTATCCTATTGATATGATGAATTTAAATAATAAGATTTTTCATGGAATGTGGGCATAAACTGATCAATATGACGACTGTCACATGTTCAGCAAGATCGTCGTATTATTTTGTAACACATTAGATCACCCCTAGTTTTGGTTGGGTTCATGTTACTCAGTATTTAGTTTTCTATTTAGGCTTTTGTTCACTAATTTGTGTCTTTGTTTCTTTTCGTTTTGTAAAGGCGTTTTCGGGTTATCTTTAACTAATGGGTTTTGAATGTTTCTTTTGCCTATAGAAATTCAATCATAGCAATCATGCATCATTGCTAAACAATAGTGCTCTTCACTGACATACCATAGAGGAAGACACGTTCACGAAAGGGGTAATCTAAGTGATAGCTTTTGCTATTAAAAAGGTTACTTGACAAACTACAAGTCTAGTATATTTTATTTGGCATGCGGATTTCAGTAGCGAAAAAAAACCCAGTTTCACTTCCCATGATAATACATGTTTGACTGTCCAGTATACCACCATTTAAACAAACACAATACTATTTTTTAAAGATAAAATTAAAAGAATACAAAATAAGAAGGACAGATAAAACGTCATTTAAAAAGTAGAGAAATTATGTTTTGATTCGATGGTCACTGGTGTGTCTTGTTATTATAATGTAGACACACGCATCTCTAGCGTACCAAATTTTAATCCTAGAAAGTGTTATTATGTTAATTTTAAATGATTTAAGTTCTACAAATCATTTCGTCTCGGTATGAATGGTTACATAATGGGTCTCAAAGGAACATCGTAAACCTCACCATATGATTGTATGGGCCATGGTTTTCAAAAGAAACCTTAATCAAACATAATAGCAAGAGACATTGGCAATCTTCGGTTAGTCCTATAGATTCTTTTAAATAACTTAAAAAATAACAACGAAATTCTATTCATTTGGCGTAGATCTAGGTGTAATACCACTATTGATTTTCCCCTATTAGTCTTTGTTACATTTGCACTTTTCAAAAAAATGTGCAGAATTTATCTTTATTTCAAATAAAGAAATACTTGGCATGAGTAAAGTTTTATCCTGTCCAGTACTATAGAAAAAAAATTCACATACATTTCATTGCATATAAGAAAATAACCATCATTGGAAGTTAACCAATCAAATGTCTCCCCTTATTTTATCTGTATACAAGGTTTAGTCACCCTTTAAACTCAAGATTACAAAATTTTCTATAGAAATCCCAAATAAAAAATAATGGTGTTTTGAAATACCCAAGACATATGTTTATGATACAGAAATGTTTTACTGCAATAAAATGTGGGATTAATTACCTACAACTGTTCAAGGAATATTTTTAGACCTACTTTCGTATACAACCGGATGTTACGTACCATGATTTGGTGGTATTACACCTAGAGCCAATACAATAGTATATTTTATGATATACCTTTTGTCAGGCCTCTTCACGTAGGAACTCCAATTATCCCGATTTCTGTTCCGTAATCTTTTCGGTCACAACGACAGATAATAATTCTTGCTTATGATAAAAAAAGACTTGACTTTTATCAGTTTATCAAGTGTATTGCATGATTGTATTGTTATAATGCGTTTTATGTACCCGTTAATATTTCTGAAATACCTTTAATATTGAACTAATTATTAGCCTGGGTTGTTTGATGGGTTTTTAAAACTGCAGAAACCTGAGTCATTGAGTGTAGTAATTAAAACAATGAATACAAGTCCCCGTCGGCACACGAATTTAGCTAAGAATTTAGCTAAGTTAATAATGACAGTACAACAGATGACACATACATAGACAAAATAGGAAAAACAAATATCATATCGAATAACATTTACTGTAGTTTTAGAAAACAAACTTAAATTAATTAACATGCTAATATAGTATAGTTTCACCCAACATTCCAATATCGGCGTTGATACTTTAAAGAATATTTATACACCAACGTTATAACTACAAATACACGCATTACACGAACGTAGCTTTTGTGTAGACACTAACTTTTATGAATATATTATGTACTGTATGAAGATGTAAACGAGCGTAACATATTTTTCTTTTATGAAGTAACATACTAGTATACCTTTTAATTTGATTCAGAGGGAAAACTATAGGGAGCATTAGGTTTTTTTAAATTTTGGTTTGAAATATCCTTTCTTGGATACAATGTGTTAATGTTAACAATTTGAAAGAATCTATTCATTTTGTTGTTTCTTCCATAATCTTGTTCATATAATGAGAACATAATGTTTTGATTTAATTAAATTGAGGTCTAGAACTGGCATGTCATTAACTGCTAGTAGTCCTTTGTTAATCTATGTAGTATGTAACGTTTTTTTTTTTTTTTTTTTTGTTTTTTTTTATCTTTATATTTATTAAACCTCAATTTTATTATTTACAACAAATTTTACATATTATTACAGAAAACATAGAGTCCCTATACTACCATTCCACAGCATTCTTTCTTCTTACAACCAATAACAATCACACAAATCCTAAACTTACTTCATTATATTAATAACACCGTATATAGATACCTTGTATTCAACAATTATTTTTAACTGTCTATTCAAAAATTCAACAATGTTCATTTGCGTTTGCGGATGGATTCCATTCCTGAAAACGCATTCAACGAAGTCAAAGTTTTTCATAAACAAACACAAAAAAACCTTGCAACTAAGTATATACCGCAAAATAATATAACTGAATTGAACCACTCACAGAATTATACATAACTTCACGCAAACCTATCACACAAAAGACTTATAGATGACTTCATTATAATGTCGACAATTTATTACATTTCACATAGTTAATCATCAATTGAATTGCTTCCCTCGCTTTTTCCGAATAAAAATCCGTCTCTGTTATATCATCAAACTGCTTAAAAAGTAATCGTAAATAATGTTCATATCTTGCATCCCGGTTATCTTTCCGATCAAAACATCACCACTTGTAAGACTTCTTTTACAAACAATTTTCCGGAATTCTTCATGTTTCGATTCTATAATATCTATATTACAAACATCACTACTTTGTTCTTTAATTTCAATTTCTTTACTATGTTTACGTTTCACTATTTGTTTACGTTTTTCTTTACATTCTATTGTCTCTCCTACAGGTAAATTCCTATCGCTATTAATAACCTGTTTTACGGGTATATCAACAGTAACTGGTTCTTTAAATGTACATCGTTCCATACTTTTATCCACGTGTTGAATTGGAATACTATTTGTGAATGAAGAGGCTCCCATAAGGGGAATGTCTGTAATCATTGTACTTTCCTCGCATTCATCCACGGTAGAAGCTTCAATGTTAATATTATCAATTACAATACTTTCATTATCATCAACGTTTAAAACGTCTGTGTTACTTTGAATGAAATTAAATTCTTTCAAACGTTTATTGTCTCTCTTTCTTGCCGATTCTGATTTACGTTTTACCTGCTTATTTATATCAGTATTCGAGAACATAATCGAAATTCTTGTTTTGTCACTATCACCATGGAAACTATATGTTATTATTCCATACTCTTCACATGCACATTCTATTGCCTTTATAAGAAACTTGGGTAATCTATCCATAACGCACAGTCAATGTTTTCATATATGAAACAAAATAAACCAATGGAGCCTCTGATCAGGTCCGATACACAATTTAACCGTCAAAATAAATATTTTAAACAGTTATTCTCTTTAAAATAGAAGAAATTACTAACTGCAAACAAGGTCCGAAAATTATACACATTTCACTGCTTGGAGTTCCGAGCATAACCTTGATAACAGAATCAAATATATCCTACTTTCAAAAGACGTGTTTACACTTCAGAACACAAACCGGAAGTCCTTTTCGTTTTCTTTATCCTACATAGGCTAGAGGAATATGTGGGCTGTGATCTAACAAATCATGTTTAACCCCGCCGCATGTTTGTTCCTATCCCAAGTCAAGATCCTCTGCTCTTTGCTAGTTTTGTATGTTGTTTTTTTTTAAATTAAGTTCATTTATATGTTTTGGGGACTTGTGATACGTCTATTTTCACTGAACTAGTTCATTTCTTTTAGGGGCAAGCTGAGACACAACTTAGGGTGCAGGATTTTCTCTGTGCGTTAAAACCGATTAGTTGGCTTTGACTGTTTTCTGCACTTTAGTCGGGTTGTTGTTACGTTGACACATTCTCCATATCCATTTTCAATGTTATTCCTCATACATGTTTCCCTACTAAAAGAATGTTTGCATTAGAGAAGAAAACTGACAACGTTCGTCATGGATCCTATTTCAAGTCCAAGTCAATTCGGAGATTTATAAATGAGGCTCTTGTATAAATTTTATAATTAACGAGTGCCCAGTTCAGTGGAATAAAAGAGATGCACTCGTCCAAATGTCGGTTATTAAGTGAAGGACATAATTAATATATATTTGAGTGTGACATTGAAGAATAACGCAAAGGTTTGTTTGACTGTACAAGGGTTTTGTATAAATTCTGTTTACCATACATACAGAAACAAGTCGGAAAGTAGGGATGCATACTTAGAACCTTTTGGAATACTGACTGCTTTTCTGAAATCTGAATCCACCACATTCACCATCGTTTTTAGTTGTTTGTTTGTGTGCTTTCCAAATCAGTGATGTTCGAAATACAAACTACTAAGGATTATGATTCACAGGTATAGACAACCTTAGCTGTATTTGACAATACTTCTCGTGTCCTCAATGCGCTTCAAGTGTGTACTTTATTAAAAGTTATCAAAGGTACCTGGATTATAAGACTTTTCAGTGATGCTCAGATCAAAATAGCTACAAAGTCAAAAAATTACAAAGCTGAAGAGCATCGAGGAACAAAAATTCTAAAATGTGGTGCCATATAAGGCTAAGGTAATCTATGCCTGGGATATGAAAATCCCAAGTGTTTTCGAAAAAAATCAAAGTTTTGGATTCAAGTGTCACTGAAGAGTGTTTTGTAGAAGATACACACTTTGTATCTATGATGAGTTTAAATGCACAAGCAAGATGTTTCTTTATTAAAATTAGTTTCATTGATGTTCCATGAGCATAAGGAATTAACCGTAGAGGGAAAAAAATGAAAATTGATATATGGATGTAAATATTTTTTAGACTTCAATGGTAGAGTTGAGATTTTTTTTAAGAATAGTTAAGAATCTGATCGACACAGCTGTTCCATTGACAACACTTGTTTAAAAGGACTTCTTGTATCGTACAAAGTATGAAAATGAGAAACATATAAGCGATTTTAAAAGGGATCCAAAAAAAAGGAGAGAGATTTTCGCCGTCTATTCAAAAGTTAACACGAAAGAAAAGAAAATACAGCTTTGTTAAATCTCCCCTTCATGAATGTTGAGGCTGTATAAGTGGGTATAAATTGAACATTCTTGCTACTTACAATTATCTCTATCTATAATGACTTTGGACCAGTAGTTTCAGAGGAAAAGATTTCGTAAAAATTTACCAAAATTAATGAAAAAATTGTGACAAATTTACGTTAAAGGGCAATAAGTCTTTATGGGGTCAATTGACAATTTTGGTCATGCTGACTTATTTATAGATCTTACTTTGCTGAACAATTTTGCTATTTAAAGGTTATCTCTACCTATTATAATATTCAAGATAATAACCAAAACCTAATAATTTCCTTAAAATTGCCAATTCATAGGCAGCAACCCATCAACGGGATGTGTGAAAATTTCATGACAGATAGATCGATCAACACCTCAGGCATTTTAAACACCATGTCGAATTTGCTCTAAAGGCTTTAGTTTCAGAGATATAAGCCAAAAACTGCATTTTACCGCCATGTTCTATATTAGCCATGGCGGTCATCTAGGTTGATGGACAGGATCATCGGATACATTTTTAAAACTAAAGATCATACGGATGATTTAGACCAAAAGATTACAAAAAATACAAAAAATTGTGAAAATTTTCTTTAAAGGGCAATAACTCCTTATGAGGTCAATTGACCATTTTGGTCATCTTGACTTATTTGTACTCTTACTTTGGTTAACAAATTTGCTGTTTACAGTTTTTCTTTATCTATTTTAATGTTCAAGATAAAAAAAAAAAAAACTGCAAAATTTCCTTAAAATTACCAATCCAGGGACAACAACCCAACAACGGATTGTCTGATGCGTCTGCACATTTTAGCGAAGATAGATCTTTACCTGATAAACACTTTTACCCTCATGTCTGATTTGCTCTAAATGCTGTATTTTATCCCCATGTTAAATGTTTAGCCATAGCGGCCATCGTGGTTGATGGGCGGGGTCATTCGATACATTTTTTTAAAACTAGATACCCTTAGGATAATTTAGGCAAAGTTTAGTTTTACTTTGCACAGTAGTTTCAGAGAAGAAGAATTTTGTAAAAGTTAACGGACGACGACGACGGACGACGGACGCCAAGTGATGAGAAAAGCTCTCTTGGTCCTAATTTCGTTCAATAATGTTTGAGAAAATGGTTCATGAAATGTTTCACTTATCACGTGATATGTGAAAATTACTTATTTTCGAAGAATAAAATTTAAATTTTTCATAAACGAAATTGTGAAAATCGTCATAAGGTATATATACTGACCATACAAAGCAATAATTTTGAATAACATATTAACGTTAAAAATAAATCGACGGTTTCGGTTTGACTTTGGGAAGAATATTGGAAGCTAAATATCCAGTTTAAGTTGATTGCCACGCTCTCTGTATATTACAGAACTGACGTAGCACTTCACTCAGGAGTCAATAGGAGTGCTATGTCAATATTTCTCTAAGATTGCCTTATTATATATAATGCCAGTTCTGAGAAATCAAATCTACGCATTAACTTTTGATCTTTTTATAACTTTTTCATAAATGAGTTGAAATGATTTAAAATTACATTAAAATTTGAATAAAATTAAGATCTGACATATTATGTTTATGGTAATGTGTTGCACAATACCTTCTGCCATTCTATGTATATTATGTGTATTTTGTTTTGAAACCAATAGTTGTAATAATTTTGGTAAATACAGATTTTTACTATAATGTTATAAATATATATATTTGGATATTTTTAGAAAATGTATTCGGTTAGTCAACATGTGATAAGGAATCCTTCAAATACAGAATGAGGTACAAGAGTTGCTTTATTTCCATAGATAACGAAAGGATTATTGTTTTCCAGCACTTCTAACCACACATCATCTCCTAAATTTAGATGGTTAATACTCGTGCTAGAACCCGTTATGTAGTGAGTTTCATACGCACTCATGACATAAGAAATGAACTCTCCATTTATCTTCATGACAAGCCGAATGAATGAACCAATACTAGTTGGAGAAATTCCAAATCGGTAACTTAGGAAATATATGCCTGAAACAGGTGCCACAAATGCCCCATGGTGGTTATTGTAGCCATTGCCAATATTAAGTTTAACATCTTCAAATACAAAATGGAATCCAGCAGATGGGTTGTGTACGTCATTGGTTAGTTGGGTGCGAAATGCAGTCGAAACAGTCGGACAGTTAATATCTGAAAAACAAACACATCTTTTATTGCTTAATGGTAGATTGATAATGCACATGGTATCCATATAATGTAGACCTTCACTGTGCCTTGTATGTACGTTTGTCTTGATATACAGTATGTTGACCAATGATATTCGAGAGCGCATGTGTGACAGTTTTACATATTCATTTTATATCTACATGATGTATAATCCATCCACTGAATATCTGTTCGTGCATAGTGCATTTTGTATGAATGGGCGATGCTGAAATGGCAGTATCAGATCAATTTGTCATTATCAGTTAGAATAGCCTTTTCAATTTTTCTTTTTTAATAGGGAGTACAATTTACAAACTGCAAGCCAATGTATGTCTATTCTACGAAAATGAACGCCCATCAATAGTGTCTACATTAGGAGATATCGCTTTAAATATCCCATGTAGGTTGTCTAGAGTTGCTACAAGCATTTTCAAATACAATTGTAATTTGATGCGGTTTCACATGTCCCCAAAGGAGAGGGGTTTAGTAAATGCATTTATACATCAGAAACAATAAACTGTATGCTTGTCACAACATATAACAATTTCGATGGCATAAAGCAAGAGAGCCGGACATTTTTGCAGACATGTATAAACTTAAAAGATTCAAATCAACCCTCAAATGATTGTAACGATTCGCTACATATGATGTAAGTACGTAAACTATGCAACATAGTAATGGTCGGCATTCTGTATTTAAATAATCAACTTCGTTAACTGGAGTTAACTTTCAACAAAAATAAATGGAAAAACTGTACATTGAAATTTTCAAAAATTGAATATATTAGAATAAACAAATACACAAAAATATAGAAACAGTGATAGAAAAAACAAAACTACCATTTAATCTCCTTCCTTCAGAGCAAAAACCATAGTCCTGTATAAAGTACAACACACGACCTTGTATAAGTGACTTTAAAAAAAATACATGTATATCAAAAAGTGAAAATATCAATTATATAGACCATTTTCATATTTTGAAATAATGAAATAAATGAAATTAAATGTTTTACCTTGTGCTTGAAGAGTCTCAACTGTCTTCTTCAGGGTCTGAACTTCTGATTGTGATGTCTTGAGTTCTTGTTCTAAAGTTTTTAATTTCTGCAAAAGGCATACATTGCTTGATGGATCTTCGTCGCATGATCGTGTGATATTCGATGCAAAAACATCCACATTAAAAAAGAAGAATAGGGAAAATACTAACATCATAATAATTAATAGGTATCTATGCGTCTTTCAAGTTGTATAGAATATGAATCTTGCCAGTGCAATCAATAAACCTCGATAAAAAGTTTTGTAATCTGTAGGCCTGGGGTCTGTTTTCGAAGTGGACTTTAAACAAGGACATGTCGTAAAAACATATCAGCAAATATCTTTGTCCTAAAAATTGTCATACGTTAAGCACAAAAACTGTTAGGTCTGACGATGATAAGATGGTGATCGTTAATTTGCACAAATATGCATGGCCGCCACATAATATATTTATTTAAGGAAGGAGAAGTTCGAATAAGTTTTGTTGCAATTGGCTGCTAACGGATTATTATAAACCATTTAAATAGTATAGATCATACTAAACTCCGTAATTAATGCATCAAACACTTACGATGCCGATTAGGGTATCCTAGCTATACATTATACATTTATGTAGAAACCCATCAAAGATGTATAGACTAGTTAAACGGATACTATTTTGCAAGATAAAAAAAAATCTACTTGCTTAAAAAAACCAGAACATAACAATGTAGAAAACGGTCTGTGGTCAAATAAAAAAAGCTGAAAGTGTAACATCCTCACCGTTTCGTAAAAAAACTGTATAATTCAATACAATATTCGTTTAACCCTTTTATGTTTTATTCATTCATCATTTTTTTCACTTTTGACGTAAAACACCCTCTCCCTCTGTTCATGTTCATATGCAAGGTTACATGCAGGAGTTACTTATAAGGTATTGGCGGTAAATCGAACAACTTTAAACGAGACAGATAAGTGGAAATAAGTATAGAAAAACTACGAAAGATACCAATGATCATCTGTTGCACAGCCAATTCTAAATATTGACAGTAGAATCAATAACATTATTCTTTTATTGAAAAATTGTCAGTTGCATCTATCGAATTGATTATTACCTTTTGAAAGCCCAAATAACCAAAAAAAATAAAGAAGAATGTGGAAACTATTCTGGCCATCCTTGTAAAAATGATTTTATTTCCATGACGTCAATTAAATTCAATTTATGAGAAATTATAACTTCCTTAGTTCTTAAAACCCAACATTAATCCTCAACCTCCGTAAACGCCATGTGTTTAAGCTGACCCGTAAATAGTAGTTGTTTTACATTTCCTGCATTAGAATTAATTTTCTTCCAAATTTCCAAAAAAAAAAAGTAACACATGATACGTCGTAGATACTAATTTAATGTCACCAGTTCTTGTCACAATAAAGCGTGGTATCGTGCACAAGAGAAGGTTTCTTTAATAAAAATTTAAATGTAGTTTCATTGATTTTCCATGAGCATAGGCGATGGTACTGTAGGGGAAAAAGAGCTTGAAACTGTTGCAAATATTTAAAAAAAGATTTTGATATTGGATTTGAAGTTTTTTTTAAAAAATAGTTTAGAATCCATACCTGATTGACACCGCTGTTTCAATAACCAAAGTTCTTTTTTGCACTGTATTCAGAATGACAAAAAAAAACCTAAAAGTAGTGAAACATGTATCCAATAGGGAGAAGAGAGACTTTCGTCGTCTACTATTCTGTCTTAACGTATCACAAAAGAAAAGAAAATTCATATTTGTGAAATCTCCCCTTCATGAATGATGTAGGTGTAGAAGCGGGATTTCGGGATTTGTTATCAGGTCATAGTTCAACTTTGCCCAAAGGAGAAATTTTATTCCTTTTTCTATCAATCCTTTGTTGAGAATTTTACTAATTAGAAGGTTGATGCTGATTATATTTATTTACTTGATAATAAAAAATAAAGTATACATGTATGAAAAGAAACCTATGTTTGACTGAAAAATTATTACACCAGGGTTTTTGATATCACAAACTAAACAGAACAGTCACTAAACTGTATCATCAGTACAAAGACATCATCCGTAGATATAGATCAACATGCAGACGACATCTTCTACGTTCAGGTATTTCACATTCAACCTTTTTGAAATGGTAAAAAAGGCAACAGAAATATACTGCTGTTCGAAAGTCATAAATCGATTGAGAGGAAACAAATCCGGGTTACTAACTAAAACTGAGGTAAACACGTCAACTATAAGAGGAAGACAACGAAATTACAGAAATACTGAAGTGCAACAAAAAAAAACTAACGCAACAATTCAACACACACAGAAACATACTACAAGATAACAAGATTTTATTTAGAGTAATATTTTTTTAAAGCACAAAAAATGGCGGAATGAACCTAAAAAACTAACCAAACCTTTATACAGACGTATTAACAAGGGATATAGGTACGCTACTGTTGTAAGGTATATTAAAATGACTTATTTTGGTATTAATATTGTTCACTATTCGAGCGTCACTGATGAGTCTTTTGTAGACGAAACGTGCGTCTGGCGTATATACAAAATTTAATCCTTGTATCTATGATGAGTTTATTCACTCGTAAGGTCTTTGCATCAGAAATGAATGCATTTAAGTTCAAATGTATAAAGAGGACAAAGGAGTCGAATATCACAGGATTGTTTTTGGCATGTCCTTTACAAATAAAGTGTGTAATGAGGAAATGACTCAATGACAACCATCGAAGAAAAACATGAATAACCTATACCTAGGTCAAATGTGAAAATATAAATGTCAAAGCAGAGCCTGTTACTATGTTGCATATCCATATCAAATATTCGACAACGAATAATTACGTCAAATAAAGAACTGCTACTTTTCCGTTTTTCAAACATTCAATGAAAAAAATTATGTCAACAATGATCTCATATATATTTTTCTGAAATGACTTATTATAAAGATTATTATCCAATCTACAAAACTATCATTAGCTTACATGTATTTCAATAGAAGAAGAAGGTAAACAATGAAAGTAAAACAAATAATCCTTTGATTTTCATTATAAAAAATAACCAATGAATGCATACGTTAAAGTCAAAGGGGGACCTATAGTCTTTTTGAAATTTCACACTTTTAAGTTTAAAATGCCACAAAAAGAAAATATAAGAACATTCAATATCTGTAAAAGAGGGACGAAAGATACCAGAGGGACAGTCAAACTCATAAATCGAAAATAAACTGACAACGCCTGGCTAAAAATGAAAGAAGATAAACAGACAAACAATAGAACGAACACATGACACAACATAAAAAACTAAAGAATAAGCAACACGAACCCCACCAAAAACTAGGAGTGATCTCAGGTGCTCCGGAAGGGTAAGCAGATCCTGCTCCACATGTGGCACCCGTCGTGTTGCTTATGTTATAACAAATCCGATAAATAGTCTTATTCGGTAGGTCACATTCATGAAAGGGAAGGGGATTGTAGTTACGACGTAAGGAACATATCCGATATAATTTGTGAAACGGTTATTCCATAACGGTCAACCAACTTTTGATGGCGTCCGTAAAATTTACGAAGGGATGATTTCAACTGCACCATTTGGAACTCTTGGTTTAATAGCTTCCTTGTGAGCAGCAACCCTCTATCAAGACAATCATGATAGGAAATGCAAACACCGGAATATCGTATCAATTGGGTGTAAACGTCAATTAAGTCATTAAAGATCCCAGAATTACACATTTGTTCACCTGACTCGCGTTTCGTCTATACAGTGACGCTCGAATCAAAGAAGAAGTTAAAAAGGCAAACAAAAGTACGAAGCTGCATGGGAGTAAAAATAACGGATCATGCACATGATTTGTCAAAACAGTAACAACAATGTAGGTCAAACTAATTAAAGAACAAACATATTCAAGCTTTAAAAGGCCCGACATCAAATAATGAAATATTTCAAACGATAAAACAAACGGTCGTATTATTGACAACGCAATATACGAAAAATAAATATGACAAACATTACTTTTACCTAACATTAACTTAAACAAAATAAAAAAAAAACACACACAAAGCACCGATAAGGGTATATGCAGTTACTGGGAAAAGGGCGAAAGATACCAGATGGGCATTCAAACTCATAGATCTAAAATAAACTGTCAATTTTTTGGCTAAAAAGAACAAAACAAACAGATAAATAATTGTACACAAGATACAACATAGAAAACTAAAGACTAAGCAAAATGAAACCCATAAAAACTGGATGATCTCAGGTGCTCCGGAAGGATAAGCAGATTCTGCTTCACATGTGGCATCCGTCGTTTTGTTCATGTCATTACAAATCAAGTAAATAGTCTAACTCGTTAGGTCACATTCTTGAAAAGGGAACGGGATTGTAGCTAGTTCAAAGCCAGCCAACCGCAAATAAGAAATGAATTGCACGTCTGGGTTTTTTTTTTGTGTGTGTAGGAGGAGTCGGATTGTGATGTGATCTGTTATACTGTCTAGCATGTTATTAACTGTTATCTTTTGATATATTATTTTTTAGTGTTGTAAATTATTAACCGATAAACCGTTGGGAGTATCGACTATCGAATACTAAAAATGTTAACCGGTTTATCGGATCAACTATGTATCATTTGGATTATCGTTTTTTAAAGAACAAAGTATCTTATGAAGGCACAGCCTTCAAATTTTGTCTCATCACATATAATGCCAGTTCTGAGTAATCAAATCTAAATATAAATATTTGATCTTTTTATAACTGTTTCATAAATGAGTTGAAATGGTTTATTTGAATGAATTTATGTTTCGACCACAACATGCAGTTCTGACATACAAGCTATTCAGCTATTATATGTATATTATGTGTATTTTGTGTGTTTATCCCAATGGTTTTAATAATTTTTATAAATATAAAAATTATTACTATTATGTTATATTTATTTGGATAGTTTTTTAGGAAAGGCATTCGGAGTGTCAGCATGTTATAAGAAATCCTTCGAATACAGAATGCGGTCCAAGAGTTGCTCTATCTCCAACGATCACGAAATGATAATTATTTTCCAGTACTTCTAACCATACGTCATCTCCGGCGTTTAGATGATTGATATTCGTGTACGAATCCGTGATGTAGTGATTTTCGTTCACACTCATTGCATGAGAAACTATCTCCCCATTTATTTTCATGACAAGCCGAATTAATGAACTGCTAGTACCTGGAGAAATGGTAAATCGATAACTTAGGAAATATATGCCTGAAACAGGTGCCACAAACGCGCCGTGGTGGGTATTGTATCCATTGCCAATATTTAGTTTAACATCGTCAAACACGAAATGGAAACCTGCAGAAGGATTATTTACATCCTTGGTAAGCTGAGTTCTAAACGCAACAGTCGGACAGTTAGTATCTGAAAAATAGATATTTTTTTATTTTATCGTAGCTTGCAAATACATATGGTATCAATATCATTCTATTTTCTGCGGGCAATGTATGTAAGTTTACCTTAATATAAAGTATATTGACACGATTTTCGAAAGTGCATGTGTGACAGTTTTGATCTTCAACTTATATCTATATGGTGTATCGAACACTGACTATCGTATTTGATTATGAATAGTGCATTTTGTATGAATGATGAATGATGCTGAAATAGCAGGTATATACTCGATGTGTCAATAATATGTTAACGCTTTGTAATGGTTGTATCATTTATATATATTTCAATATAGCTTCTGCTTGAATAGGAAAAAAACAATTTACAAACTGCACTTGAAGCAAATGCATATATATATTTTACGAGTATAGTATCTAATTTACCCTTCCGGAGCACCTGAGATCACCCCTAGTTTTTTGGTGGGGTTCGTGTTGTTTATTCTTTAGTTTTCTATGTTGTGTCGTGTGTGCTGTTGTTTGTTTGTCTTTTTCATTTTTAGCCATGGCGTTGTCAGTTTGTTTTAGATTTATGAGTTTGACTGTCCCTTTGGTATCTTTCGTCCCTCTTTTATGAGATATCGTTTCAAAATATCCTATTTGGATCAAATTGCGACTGATCGACATACAGGTAGATTTAACTTGCTAAAAGTCTTTTCAAATACAATGGTTAGTTAACCCGGTCCCCTAAAGAGCATGGTTGTGTAAGTGCATTTATGCATCGAAAAAAGCAAAACGAACGCTTCTTACAAAATATAACTGTTTAGATATTATATAGCAAGAGAGCCGGAGATTTTGGCACACGTGCATCAACTTTAAACTGTTTCAATGGATATCAATCCTAAAATGATTGCAACATTGGATACGCCTGGTGTAAGGGTATACTACATAAGTACGTAAACTATGCATCTTATGACTGGTTGGCACTCTGTTTTAAACAATTTATTCGATAACTGGTGTTAAATTTCAACAAAAATAAATTTTAATTATTTATGATAGTGGTGATGATGAATTGTTATCTAACTCTTCAATGGTTAACCATTCTCATATTTTGAAATAATTAAATAATTGAAATTTAATGTTATACCTTGTGCTTGAAGGGTCTCAACTGTCTTCTCTAGGACGAGAACTTTCGACTGTGATGTCTTTAGTTCCTGTTTTAATGTTTTCAATTCTTGCAAAAGACATACGTTGCTTGACGGGTCTTCGTCGCAAGATCGTGTGATATTCAATGCAAACACATCCACATTCAAAAAAAAGAAAAGACAAAATATTATCATCATAATAATGGCGTCAGAATGGCGTATTTGTGCGTCGTTCAAGTTTGATCATATGATTTGTATAGATAAGAATCTTGTTCTAGTGCAATAAGTTTACCTCGATACAAATGATTGTAATCTATGGCATGGTTCTAACTATCATGATGGTCTAAAGACGAGGACATGTCCTATTAAAAAACATCTCATTACATATCTTTGTATGAAGAAAAGTCGGAAGTCAGTCTTAACATTATAATAACAGTATTCTGATGTGTTACTATTTTATGTCTAAGATTATTGAGTCATCATTTTTTTCACGTAACCTATCCTTCCCCTCTGTTCAGGCACATATGCAATGGAAGGTCAAGGTTAAATGTATGAGTTACTTGTAAGGTTGTCATTGGTCCATTGAAGAACTTAAAACGGGACAGAGCGGAGGAAAGAGGTACAGAAAAACGACGAAAGATGTATGTTGTCATATGTTGTACAGCCAATTCTAAATAGTGATAGTAGAATCAAATACATAATAGTCCATTTGCCGATTTAACTATTTTTTCATCAAAAATAATTTCTGATGTCCTAAATATTTAGCTAAACAACAAATTAATATAATTAAAAGATTTCAAAACCTTAAATAATACTCACATTACGCACAGGTAAATTTGCTCTTTCTGCTAGCTCTCCATTTTTAATAAAAATTGATGTCCCTCATAAGCGAGACAACTTAAAAAGAGGTTTCTAATTACGGGGTCAAATACGGGAATTGGCAAATGCACTATTGGTATCAATCGAGTGTCAATAAAAGATTCATCGATCAAATTTACATTCTAATATGACGTCCTTATTACGCTTTGTAAACAACTTGAAGCCGTGTTCTAATGAGCACAAAATATGTTTGTCACATGCGCACGAACTTACTGTGTATATTAACGTTATTTCAATCGTTACCCTTTATTATATATATTTAAGCAGCTAACATAAGCTTCTATTATATATTTTCATAAAACAACATATATTTACCCTGCTCGTAGTTTTAAAACTTATCAAATATGAAATGTAATGCACAGACTCCTCGGGGAGGAAACGGGAAAAGCCAAAATTGAAACATTTTTACGGTATATTTTCGTACGCTTCGACCTATAAAAATACTGTTTTGTTTTATTTGAATCGAAATAATTCCTTCTTGTCATGCTCTATGCTCATTTTAACATGGGTAGGCATTATATTTGACCACATTTTACACCTCGCTAACGCTCAGTGTAAAATATCGACAAATATAATGCCTACCCATGTTAAAATGAGCATAGAGCATGACATGAAGGAATCATTTCTTAATTATAATCTATTGAAGGACCAAATAATAAAAAAAATAGTAACAACAAGGATGAGGAAGCTATTCCGGACATCCTTATAAAATAATTAAATTTCCATGACGTCATTTAAAATTTAATTTCTGAGAAATTATAACTTCCTTAGTTCTGAAAAAACCCATTAATCCTCACCTTCCGTAAACGCCATGTATTTTAACAGACGAATCGTTGAATAGTAGTTGTTTTACATTTTCTGCTTTAGGATTAGTTTTCTTCCAAAATACCTAACAAATAAAATTTGTACATCAGGTAGTTGTTTGGTTGATAACTGTTTGCTTAACGCACTGTAGTATAATTATTAGTCCGAGATTACTCTGACGTCCAACGGCTGTTTTGTCAGACAACAGCCGTTGGTCGTCAGAGTAATATTGGACTAAATTATTCATGCATATTCAGGACAAGAAGAAATACCTATTTCATACAATATGCAACTGATAATGGAAACAAGGAATGTGTCAAAGAGACAACATTACCACCAAAGAGCATAAAACAGCCGAAGGCTACTGATGGGTCCTTAACACAGCGTGATAATTCCACAGGTTTTGCTATTTAGGTCTCTACTAGGATGAAGGTAGAAAATTTGGACTACTACTGGGAAAAGAATGTATGATGTATAGCATAAAATTTTGTAATGAAACAGGCCATCTGCGACTCTCTCAAAGACATGTTGCAAATGTTCTTTTACGTGTAGAAAGAGCAATACTATCCCTACACTTGGCATCGAACTTATCCGAATATTTGTTTGTGTGTTTCATGGCATGTTGTACTCAAGATAGTCCCTTTTATTTTCGGTGATTAATAAATGTATTCGTTTTTTTCAAAACGTCCAGTGTATATTCAATCTTTGCCTTTTGGTCACAAGTGGTGGGTTTATCTAGCTATAAAATCATTTTCTACATAAGAAAATGCACACACGAAGTCATGAAGATGACAGTTGTCATCCATTCGTTTGATGTGTTCGAGCTTTTGATTTTGCCATTTGTTTATTGACTTTCCGTTTAGAATTTTCCTTGGAGTTATTTCTGTTATTTTACTTTTTGTATCATTGTGTGTAAAACTGACTGTTGTGGCCCTAAGACCTGAAGAATCGAAAAATTATATAAATTCTAAGACTTTTCTACCTCAGGAATAGATTACCTTAGCTGTATTTAGCAAAACTTTTAGAAATTTGGTCTGTTATGCTATTCAACTTTGTACATTATTTGGCCTTTTAACTTTTTTGGATTCTAGCATCACTAATGCGTTCTTTGTAGACGAAACGGGCGTCTGGCGTAAATACAAAACTGCAATCCAGGTATATATAAATGAGATTATTGACAGTTTATGCAATTAAGTGTACACATAATAAAGGGCGGATACAGAAAATTGAAAGGGGTTGTAATTCCTGAAATCGTAAGAGAGATCAAGAGACACCCGTGCAGAACAAGGCAGACAATTTGGACGATTTTATGCTAAAAAGCATAGAAATCGTGAGAAATAGGAAATTTTTACTAATGATTTTGGTGACTAAAGGGGTACTACCCCTTTACGTCCTATCCTGGATCCCCCACAGATAATGGTAAGTTAAAGTTTACAAATGTACTTGTTTGATCTTGATTGGTGAAACGTTAGGCTAATATTACCTTTGAAAGAGAGATAGTTTTGTATAATCGTAAAACATGTAGTAAAAAGATAGCCGAACAAACTGTTTTATCCATTTTATTTTGGTAATAACAATAAAATATGCATGCGTGCATAATACCACAGTCCCACTAGGCCACGATCGCACTGCGATCTGTGAACAAAATAAAATTTTGACAATCGTGGTGCGATCGTACAGATCGCAGTAAGGTCGTAGTACTGTCGTTGTGAGATCTTTATGATCGTGATGAGTGTGGCCAACTTTGAACATGTTCAAAACAATCGTGGTGCGGTCGTAGTAGAAGCGTAGTGAGAGCGCAGTTAAGCTGGAGTCACACATTCACGATTGTTACTGCCGTCCTTGACAGGACCATTCCAGATTAAAATTGGTCAAAAGTCTGATCAAGATCCTGTAAAATCGTGGATGGAAATTCATACTTTAATTAAAATTTGTCACGACTGCGTCCCGATTCTACCGAATGTAATCCGAAAAAGATCAGACAGTGACCTGACAGTGAACCGACTCTGACGGAAGTTTTCCTTTTAAAAACTGTCGGCATATTCGGAACGTAATTCTATCGCGGTCCGCTCTACCGCATTACAAACGGCTTTGTCCTGGTCTAAGTCATATTGTATTCTGTAATTGTCGGGACTCTGAAGTGGGTATCATTGACGAATTTCGTATTAATAACGGGAATGTTCCGGAACAGCTACGGCAAAGACGGTTCGCAATCGACAAGATATGGATGCTATCTTGACTCAATCGGTAGAAAAACAGCAATGAAATATTTCTCCAGATCATTCCCGTTCCACAGTATACCGTCCAGAAAACACAGAAAATTGTGAGGATTTTGATCCGATACAGCAGAATCTGTCACGACATAGTCACGCTTGTAATTCGACTAAACAAAATCGGCTGAGTTTCCCCGAATGTTACGGGACGCACTTAACTGTCGGGGTGCTTCGCCGAGCTATCCGGACCATTCCCGACCCGTAGGAATTTGTTACGAACTTAAACGACTGCGTTCAGACAATGATAGGACATTCCAGATAATTGAGGAAAGTAATCCGACTTTTTCACTTTTCGTGTTTTATCACTGTCTGATTTCAAACGGGATCAATAATCGGCAATGTGTGAACCCCTCATTAGGTCGGGATAAGATCGCAAAGGTCTCTGTACCATCGTAGCAAAAGCGCGATTCTAATCGAGGAAACTACTCTACGATCTCACAGCGACGTTACCACGACCTCACTACGACCATCACGTTCTTATATCGACCCAACAACGCTTCAAATACGACTATACCATGTTTATACTACACTGTTCAAGAACATAGTACGATTTAAGCACGCCCATGCCGTCCGTGTCACTCTCTTCTTACGTCCTGACTACGTACATACTACGACCATGCTCATTGTCATTATCATATAAAATATATAAAAGCTCCCCAGATTTTGTTTGTCTGTATGTAATTTGGATCTCTTGTCCTATTTCTCCAACGCATCAACCATGCTTGACACATCTGTGTTATCCTTACTATCGTTCACTAAAGCATCGTCATTAAATCTTGACGGACCAACAATAGGTTGTGATTCAGGTTGGATTGGTCGGTCCGACATATCTTTACTGGATAATGATTCTTTATTATCTCCCACTGCCTCTACCACTACCCCTACCACCACGCCCACAAGTTCTAGTAGATTTTGATTGTATGACTGTGTTTTTCCCGATAAACTCTATTTATCAGTGAAAAATTGAAAGAATGGAACAGTATTTATATGGAACACGATGTTCACGTTATTGCCGAAAGCGTAGAAAGATCGCGGTATGGATGTGGTATGATCGTAGTATGGTCGCAGTAAGATCGTGCTATAATCGCAGTAGAAGCGTGGTAAGATCGTATTGCAATCGGATAGATCGTGGTTTGGTCGTAGTGAGGTCGCAGAATAAGCGTGCTGAGAACGTGGTATAATCGTAGCGGAATTGTTGTAGAAGCGTTATGAGGACGTAGTAGCAACGTGAAAGAAACGAAAATTTATATTTTTATGCTGCTCCTACCGCGAGCTCACCACGATCTGAATTTATTTTAGATCGCGGTAAGCGTGGTGCGATCGTGGTCAAGTGGGACTGGGGCTTAATCCATTATGATTGCTTCAAAGATGGATAAAACTAGTTTCTTATTTTTATTTTGTACTGGAAGATAAGAATTAATCGTATGCATATAACACATACATGAAGTGATGTGGTTCTGATTTTAAATAGCTGGAACATCATTTTTCTAGTTTTTAAGATATTCCATAGCCTTTTAATTCAAGTTAGCCATACTTTATCAAATGGTAAAGGAAAATCTGACAAACACATTTAGCCTTCGTTAGTTTTATGTGATTTTTTTGGCATCGACGGATATCATTAAAACAAAACAGAATTAATGTGTATAAGATAAACAATACATAAATTATTATATAATTACTTCCAATAGAAATTTCTATGCACTTTATCAATAATATTTTTCAATTTTTTAAAATTTATCTAAAATCATCGCATTTAAAATTTGGCTATACGTTTGGATAAATGATCAAAAGTTGTTCAATCCGTAAAGTATTATTAGTTACATAAAGTGCTAGTGACGTAATACGGTACATAAAGGTCAGTAAATTCTATATGGTGAGAGAGTTTCGCTCTCACCCAATATGAAATTTACTGACCCCATATGTAACGAATTTATCTTACCGACTATCTTAACGTGTGATTTAGACAATTGAACTATCAAAATACTGAAGTCTTCAATACTGGTATCATTAAGAAACTACTTCCATTGATCCTACAAAAACAGATGCCAACAATAACAACTTGTTAGGGTTAATGTGTTTTATGAGTTTATTTCAATCTTAATCATCAATTTCTTCGTCTGTTGAAACCTTAAGATTTTTTCTCAGTACCGTTTTGTTTTTATATAGGGACGTAACACCACTACTAGCCGTGTATGAAATAAGCCCCGCCTCCCTTTTAACCTAATATGAAATATAAAGGGACGTAACACCACTACTAACCTTGTATGAAATAAACCCCGCCTTCCTACTAATGTGAAATATACACGGTCTCCACGCGGACGCTTTTAACAAAACATACTCCTAGAAA
Organism: Mytilus edulis; assembly: GCA_019925275.1. Classification (NCBI taxonomy): domain Eukaryota; kingdom Metazoa; phylum Mollusca; class Bivalvia; order Mytilida; family Mytilidae; genus Mytilus; species Mytilus edulis. The sequence continues at coordinate 64,998,105 of CM034351.1, read as the reverse complement.
TGTATAGGAGGTAAGATGAATAATTATATAAGAAACAATGACAATGTGACTTTTTTTTTAAAAGATTTAGAAAGTGGCACTGGTTTGAAATAAAAACAAGAAAAATTGTTCCTAACCCATTTTGTGATTAACTGCCATCGGTTGACGTTTAGCAAAGAATAACAGGTGTGTAGCAACTTAGCTTAGAAAATTGCAAACACGAAACAATTGTGCGCGCTAAATTACAGACTACTCACTCCGGTTTTCGGTTGGGTTCGTGTTGCTCAGTCTTTAGTTAATCTGTGTTGTGTTATATATATATACGGTTGTTTTACTTTTTTTTCAACGTTTGTCGTTGCGTTGTCGGTATGTTTTTGATTAATAAGTCTGAATGGACCTGTACGTGGTATCTTTCGTCTCTCACTTAAATGTCCCTGAAGGAACATATATATTTTAATTCTGATAAACATTTTCTACAAGATAGGGGTCGAATATATTAAGGAAGTCTGCTAATACGATATTCCTATGTGAAAAACTAGAATAACATTTGTTCTTTTCCGGAAATGAACTTTTTGGAGTAGATTCCGTGCTCTTATCAGACACAAGTTGTAAATTCCTTTTCCATTTTATGATATTCAAATTTCAAAAATATTATAAGTCCAAACTGATTTTTTTATTTTCAGCAAATCGAATAAGGAAATGAAAATCGAATAAGGAAGTAGAAACCGAATAAGGAAATGAAAATCGGATAAGGAAATAAAAATCGAATAGGGAAATGATAATTAAATAAGGAAATAGAAACCGAAAAATTCAGTTTGGACAGAATATTTTTCAAAATTTGAATATCGAAAAAGGAAAAAAGAAAAAAGGAAACAACTTGTGTCTGGTCGTACTGTAAAAGTTTATGTCAACTTTTTCTTAAATCCGACTGAAAAAGCGTACCAAGATGTCAGGTACTTTGACATTGCATATAACCAAATGTTTACTCAACAGAATAAATGTAAACAGTCAACTCAAATTACAACTAGACAAAGTGATGCCCCCGTACTCCACTCTGATTGATTTATTGTTGGTTGCTTAACGTCCAGTGGCAAACATTTCTCGCATGTTCAGGATAAGAACAAGATAGCAATAAATACAATAGGTAGGTCCTGAAATAATAGAGACCACCCGAGATGACGGATGGGGAAATTTGGACTGCCACTTGGAGATGAGGGTAAATATCATAGGGACCGAAATTGTGCCTTGCAACAGGCCACATACGGACCCCTCAAGGAGTTGTTGCAAGGGTTCTTAACGTGCAAAGATTGTGACAATCTCTTTACATGAGGCATCGGGTTTAACGTCCCCATTCTGACCAGACGTGGCTGCAAACTTGATACATCTCGCACAGCCAAACGGACGACCAACTTTGGCAAGCGTTTTACTGCCGGTCTGAAGAACACCAAGTGTCCATATTTTTCTATTCCCAAGTCACCCTTGGGTAGTACTCCACTCTGAGGTAACTGTATTATAACAAGTCAATGTAGAATATTCTTTGAGATATTACTGTGTCTAGGAGACACAAATGATGCCCCTACAGATGGAAAGTGTTACCGGTATTTTAGAATAACTATAACTTTTAACCGCTTATACCCCAAAAGAGTAAATATTTCTAAAAAAATCAAAACCCGGACCACATGCACACCTTCAAAATATGTACAAACAGCCAGAAAAATAAAACTGCCTAGCATTCAAACTGTAGGAGTTATCTGGAAAATGCTCCTCTTATAATTCTATATGCAAGTAAATACTTCAAAAAAAGACCAAGTTCAATTATTTCCCAAAAAGAGCAAATAATAATAAAAATCAAAACCCTGACCACATGCACACCTTCAATATATGTACAAACAGCCAGCAAAGTGAAAACTTCCTAGCATTCAAACTGTAGGAGGAGTTATCTGGAAAAGCTCCTCTTTTATGCAAGTAAATACTCCAAAAAATGGCAAAGTTCAACTATTTCCAAAAGAGCAAATATTAATAAAAATCAAAACCCTGACCTCATGCACGCCTTTAATATATGTACAAACAGACAGCAAAGTGAAAACTTCCTAGGATCCAAACTGTATGAGGAGTTATGCGGAATAACTATATACCCATAATAGGACAGACGGACGGAAGAATGCACAGACGGACGGACGGCAAAACGAACGAGCGGACGGATGGACAGAAGGGGTAAAACAATATGCACCCCCAACTTTCAGATTGCGGGGGCATAAAAAAAAGATACTGTTACTTCTTTGACACATGTAATTCATGTACTATAATAAAGATCTACTCTATTTTACCCGTTACATCAAATGAAAATAAATACATCTTGGTCTACATTTAATGCATCAGTTATCCAACAAAATATATTTATGCATCTTTTTGATGTTGTAAAGAAATAATTTAACAGACCTGACAACTTCGAAACAGCTTGTTGTTAGCATCAAAAGGCTAATTTTCATTGTTGTATATAGCGAAACGAATGTTTGTAATATAAAGTTAAACGAATATAGGAGATTGTATCTTACTTTAGAATAAAAGTGACGAATGTTTACTCAAGATAACTATTGACCTCTTTTTGCTCACCTGATCCATAGGACCAAATGAGCTTCAATCATCACGTGGCGTACGTCGACAGTCGTCTTTATCTTTTATAAAAATATTCTTCTCTGAAATTACTATATTGGCAAAATCTGACCAAGATTGGCTACAGTCATCATTATGTTATCTTTTTAAAAATGTGTCCAATGAACCTGCCTGCCATGCATCTTGTAACATGGCCGACATGTATAAAAATAGAACATAAGGGTTAAATCTATTGTTTTTATTATCTTGAAAAACGCTTAAATACGGAAAGACAGTTGAAATGTTCAAAACGACGAGATCTACCTGTAATCCGTTTACATCAAAACTGTCAGACATCTTGTAGGAGTTATTGCCCTTAAATGACACATTTTACTAATTTTTTTGCATTTTTGCTTATTATCTTGAAAATTACAATAGATAGAGAGAACCGTTAAAGATCAACAAGACAAGATCTACGAAAAAAGGTTACATAGTCAAAATTGTTAAACAATTCATTTTAAGAGTTATTGACCTTTAACGACTATCTATTTAAAAAAAAACCAAATGGCGTTTCTGCCCTTATATCTGAAAAATAGACAAGCAAACATAATCAGCTAGACAAGATCTAAGAATAACTATGAAATATAGACAGACACTTTAAATAGCACAAACATGATCATCAAGACAAGATCTAGAATTACCACGCTGAAATCGTCAGTAGACCTTTTACAGAAATGCTTGCCTTTATAAATGTAACTGGTATTTTTTACCTTTTTTATTGTGTTTTGAGCACTAAAATAATTTAAAGACGATAGATAGAAAACGGTATGCGAAAAACAAAATCAAATGATCAGCGAAACAAGATTAACATGAATTATATTCTTCTCCACAATATTAGAGAGTGTCCATTGTTGAAGATGTATATAGACCAAGGTGAGTGACGCATGATCCTTACGGACTCTAGTTAAAAATACATCCCAATCAATAGTTCTCAGCAAACGCTACGTACACGATTTGCATTATTCGCTGATACAAAAAAATCACTAAGAAATGTTGCCGAAAGAGGCATTAAACGTTAATAAAAAAAAAAAAAAAAAAAACTTTTACCATAAAACCAAGGATGGAACAAACTTTTACAATACGATTGAGTATGGAAATGCTGAATGTGTGAAAGAGACAACAAGACCGAAGACCAGAAAACAGCCAATTGCCACCAATGGGTCTTCAACACAGCGAGAAAATCCCGAATCTGCAGGTTGGCTTCAGTTGGCCCTTTTTAAAAAAAATGTGTGCTGATTCAATAAAAATGGACGTCACACTAAACTTCTAAACATATATAAACGGCCATGTTTGTTTATGAAGAATATCATGGATACAGACCTATAAGGAACACACAGGTAAGTTGTGTGACATTTGAGAGCAAATGATTTAAAATTAAAGTTAACAACGACGGACAAGTGATGGCAAAAGCAAATGGCCAGGTGAGCAAAGATCAACTTTAATGTGAAGTTCTTCAACATCAATAGTTTACTTTTAGGCTAATAGCCTATGGTGAAAATATTACATGCTTCGTGTTGCAGGCCGTACATTGACCTTTAATGGTTTACTTTTTTAAAATTGTTATTTGGATGGAGAGTTGTCACATTGGCACTCACACCACATCTTCCTATATCTATATGAATACTTGTCAAATGTTCCTCAATACCTTCTGCTATTCTATGTACATGCATAGTATGTGAGTTTTTTTTTGTGTTTTGTCCCGATGGTTGTAATAGTTTTGGTATATATAAAGATTATTACTTCTATGTTATATTTATTTGTATATATCTTAGGAAATGCACTCGGTGTGTCAACATGTAATAAGAAATCCTTCGAATACAGAATGAGGCCCAACAGTTGCTCTATCTCCAATGATCCAGAAAGGGTAATTATTTTCCAGCACTTCTAACCATACATCATCTCCGGCGTTTAGATGATTGATGTTCGTGTACGAATCCGCGATGTAGTGATTTTCGTTCGCACTCATTGCATGAGAAACTATGTCCCCGTTTATTTTCATGACAAGCCGAATTAAAGAACTGCTAGTACCTGGAGAAATGGTAAATCGGTAACTTAGGAAATATATGCCTGAAACAGGTGCAACAAAGGCGCCGTGGTGGGTATTGTATTCATTGCCAATATAAAGTTTAACGTCGTCAAATACGAAATGGAAACCAGCAGATGAGTTTTTTTTACATCCTTGGTAAGCTGAGTTCTAAACGCAACAGTCGAACAGTTAGTATCTGACAAAAAGATAAATGTTTTATTTTATCGTAGCTTGAAAATACATATGGTATCAATATCATTCTATTTTCTGTGTGCACTGTAAGTAAGTTTGCCTTAATATGCAGTATGTTGACACGATTTTCGAAAGTGCATGTGTGACAGTTTTGATCTTCAACTTATAATCCCGACTACCTGCTTATGAAAAGTGAATTTTGTATGAATGGACGATGTTGAAATAGCAGGTATTAGAACAATTTGTCAATAGTTTGTTTAAGCTTTGTAATGTTCATTGTCATTTAGAATAGCCTTTTTGATATAGCTTCTGCTTGAATAGGAAAAAATAATTTACAAACTGCAATCAAATGTATATATATTTTACGAGTATAGTGTCTAATTTAGCAGATATCGTTTCAAAAAATATACTATGTGGATCAAATTGCGACCGATTGACATACAGGTAGTCCGGACTTGCTACAAGCCTTTTCAAATACAATTGTTAGTTGACCCGGTCCCCAAAAGAGTATGGCTGTTAAAGTGCATTTTTGCATCGAAAAAAAAGCAAAACGAACGCTTCTTGCAAAATATAACTGTTTAGATGGTATATAGTACCATATATATTTTGGCACACATGCATCAACTTAAAAGAGATTCAGTTGACATCAATCCTAAAATGATTGCAACCATTGAATACGCCTGGTGTAAGGGTATACTACATAAGAACGTAAACTATACATCCTATTACTGGTTGGCATTCAGTTTTAAACAATTTATTCTATAACTGGTGTTAAATTGCAACAAAAATAATTAAAAAATGTACATTGAAAACTTTTATAAATTGAATCTTTATCATGATCTTTTATTCATGATAATGGCGATGATGAATTGTTGTCTTAAATATCAATGGTTGACCATTCTAATATTTTAAAATAATGAAATAATTGAAACGTAATGTTATACCTTGTGCTTGGAGGGTCTCATCTGTCTTTTCCAGGACCAGAACTTTCGACTGTGATGTCTTTAGTTCTTGTTTTAAAGTTTTCAATTCTTGCAAAAGACATACGTTGCTTGATGGATCTTCGTCGCAAGATCGTGTGATATTCAATGCAAAAACTCCGCATTCAAAAGGAAGAAAAGACAAAACAGTATCATCATAATAATGGCGTATGTATGAGTCTTTCAAGTTTGATCATTTGATTTGTATACATAAGAATCTTGTTCTAGTGCAATCAGTTTATCTCGATACAAATTATTGTAAACTATGACATGGTTCTAGTTATCGTAGCGGTCTAAAGACAAGGACATGTCATATTAAAAAGCAACTCAGTACATATCTTTGTATGAAGAATTTCCTACGATGTACATGGTCAGACATGTCGGAAGTCAGTCGTAACATTATAATAACAGTATCCTGATTTGTAACTATTTCAAGTCTCAAGACAGAGCGTAGGACATCTTCTCTAAACAGGTCCCAATTTTTTTTTAACATTAAGTGAATCACCTACATGTATTACACACATACCAGAATCGTTTTGTAACCACACCACATTGTACATTTCATTTGTTGATCTCTTTTATGTAATATTGATTCATCAACGTTTCACGTAAAACACCCTTCCCTTCTGTTCATGCTCATACGCAAAGGAAAGTCCAGGTTAAATGTAGGAATAACTATTAAGGTTATTGGGGATACTTCGAACTTCTTTAAAAATAGTTATCAAAGGTACCAGGATTATAATTTAGTACGCCAGACGCGCGTTTCGTCTACATTAGACTCATCAGTGACGCTCATATCAAAATATTTATAAAGCCAAACAAGTACAAAGTTAAAGAGCATTGAGGACCCAAAATTCCAAAACGTTGTGCCAAATACGGCTAAGGTAATCTATGCCTGGAATAAGAAAATCCTAGTTTTTCGAAAAATTCAAGGTTTTGTAAACAGAAAATTTATAAAAATGACCACATTATTGATATTCATGTCAACATCGAAGTGTTGACTACTGGGCTGGTGATACCATCGGGGACGAAACGTCCACCAGCAGTGGCATCGACTCAGCAGTGTAAATAGTTATCAAAGGTACCAGGATTATAATTTAGGACGCCAGACGCCCGTTTCGTCTACATAAGACTCATCAGTGACTCTCATACCAAAATATATAAAAAGCCAAACAAGTTCAAAGTTGAAGAGCATTGAGGACCCAATAACGAGACATGGAAGAGGAAAGAGGTACATATATAAACGACGAACAAAAAATATCTGTAGTCATATGTTGCACAGCCAATTCTGAATAGAATAAATTACAAAATAGTTATCGATCAAATGTCAAATAAAGTTTTTTCTATCAAATTAATTATTACCAATTGAAGGACCAAATAATATTTAAAAAAAACAATCACAACAAGGATGAGGAAGCTATTCCGGACATCCTTATAATAAAATATCAAATTCAATGACGTCATTTAAATTTAATTTATGAGAAATTGTAACTTCCTTAGTTCTGAAAAATCCCATTAATCTCCACTTCCGTAAACGCCATGTATTTGAAATGACGAATCCTTTAGTAGTTGTTTTACATTTCCTGCTTTAGAATTAGATTTCTTCCAAAATACCTAACAAATAAATTTTGTACATCAGGTGGTTGATAAGTTAATGATTGCTTGCTTAACGCACTGTAACATAATTATTAGTCCGAAATTACTCTGACGTCCAACAACTGTTATGCCAGACAACAGCCGTTGAACGTCAGAGTTATCTCGGACTATATTATTCATGCATATTCGGTACGAGAAAAAATAACAATTTCATACAATATGCATCTGAGAATGAAAACGTGGAACGTGTCAAAGAGATAACAACCCAACCAAAGAACAGAAAACAGACGAAGGCGATGGATGAGTCCTTAACACAGCGTGAAAATTCCGCAGGTTTTGCTATGTAGGTCTCTAACAGGATGAAGGTATACAATTTGGACTACTAGTGGAGGGTATGCTGTATAGCAATAAATTTTGTCCTGCTACAGGCCATCTGCGACCCCATCAAAGACATGTTGCAAATGTTCTTATACGTGTTGAGAGGGTGATACAAGCTATCCCTACAATAGACATAGAAATTATTCGAATATTTGTATGCGTATTTTATGGCATGTTGTACTCAAGATAGTCCCTTTTATTTTCGATGATCATTAATAGCATTAATAAACGTACTCGGCTATTTCAAAACTTCCAGTGTGTATTCTATCTTTGTCTTTTGGTCACAAGTGATAGGTTTTTTCTAGCTATAAAATCATTTTCTACATATGCACATACTAAGTCAGGAAGATGACAGTTGTAATCCATTCGTTTGATGTGTTCGCGTAATTGATTTTGCCATTTGCGTAGGGACTTTCTGTTTAGAATTTTAATCTGAGTTTGGTATTTCTGTTATTTTACTTTTTGCATCATTGTGTGTAAAACTGTAGTAGCACTGAGACTAGAAGAATCGAGAATTGCTATTCATATAAATTACAGTTTATCTGATTGATTGTGCACATAATAAGAGGCGGATCCAGAAATTCTAAAGGGTTGTAATTCCTGAAATCGTTCATGAGAACAAGGTAAAACAATTTGGACGATTGTTATGCTAATAACCATAGAAAGAGTGAGAATAGGTTATCATTAATAATGATTTTGGAGACCAAAGGTATCCCTTACGTCCTATCCTGGATCCACCACTGATAATGATAAGTTAAAGTTTACAAATGTACTTGTTTGATCTTGATTGGTGAATGGGAATATTACCTTTGAAAGAGAGATAGTTTTGTATAATCGTAGAACATGTAGTAAAAAGAACGCTAAAAAAAACTGTTTTATCAGTTTAATTTTTGTAATAACAATAAAAGAGGGGCGAAAGATACCAAAGGAACAGTTAAACTCATAAATCGGAAATAAACTGACAACGCCATGGCTAAAAATGAAAAAGACAAACAGACAAATAATAGTACATAGAAAACTAAAGACTGAGCAATACGAACCCCACCAAAAAACTGGGGTTGGTCTCAGGTGCTCCGGAAGGGTAAGCAGATCCTGGCAAAAAAAATGCATGCGTACGTAATCAATAATGATTGCTTTGAAGATGCATAAAATGTTGTTCAATCCTTAAAGTACATATTTAAGAATCAATGACACTGTGATTTTTTTTTAAAGATTTAGAAAGTGGCACTTGTTTGAAATGAAAACAGGAAAAATTTGTCCGACCCAATTTTGAGATTAACTTACATCGGCTGACGTTTAGAAAGAGTGACGGGTGTGTATAAGCTGATTCTCGGCTGACTACTACACTTTGTTTGAGTGTAGCGAAATACAAGTGGATTCCAGTTTAGGGTGTGTGGCAACTTTAGCTTTGAAAATTGCAAACAAGAAGCAAACGTGCGCGCTCAATTACTCACTCCGGTTTTCGGTGTAACTCTGCGCAGTCTTTAGTTTTATATGTTGTGTTTTATATACGGTTGTTTTTCTTTGTTTTTTTTACAACGTTTGTCGTTGCGTTGTCGGTATTTTTTTTTATTAATACAATACAATACAATACAATACAATACAATACAATATTTTCATTGTCAATCAAGGACGCCCTAAGAGAGCAGTATAATTACAAACAATCTATTACAATGATTATTATTAATTCTTAATGATATACAATGACAAAATATAGAATAAAGAAAATAAACACAAAAGCAAAATTAAAACTGCAGATATTTATATATGCATATATTCAACATGTAAATATGTTATTGAACTGTTTATGGGTCTGAATATCCCTGATGTGGTATCTTTCGCCTCTCAGTCAAATGTCACTAAAGGAACTAATATACTTTAATTCTGATAAACATTTTCTGCAAGAAAGGGGGTCGAAGGGAAATTAAGGAAGTCTTCTTATACGAAATTCATCTGCGAAAAAAATAAAATTACAGTAGTTCTTTTCCGGAAATAACTTTTTGGAGTTGATTCCGTACTGTAACCAGACACAAATTGTTTCCTTTTTCCCTTTCCCTTTTTCGATATTCAAATTTTGAACAAATATTTTAAGTCCAAACTGATTTTTTTTCTCTCACAAAATCGAATAAGGAAATAGAAACGAATAAGGTAATGAAAATCGGATAAGGAAATAAAAATCGAATAAGGAAATGATAATTGGATAAGGAAATAGAGACCGAAAAATTCAGTTTGGACAGAATATTTTTCAAAATTTTAATATCGAAAAAGGAAAAAAGAAAAAAAAGGAAACAACTCATGTCTGGTCGTACTGTAAAAGTTTATGTCAACTTTTTCTTAAATCCGACTGAATAAACGTACTAATATGTCAGGTACTAGAACATTGCATATAACCAAATGTTTACTCAACAGAATTAATGTAAATGTAAACAGTCAACTCTAATAACAACTAGACAAAGTGATGCCCCCGTACTCCACTCTGGTTGATTTATTGTTGGTTACTTAACGTCCAGTGGCATATATCTCTCGCATGTTCAGGACAAGAACAAGTAAGCCATAAATACAAAATGTAGGTCTTGTAATAATAGAGACCATCCGAGATGATGGTCGGGAAAGTTTGGACTGCCATTTAAATATGTGGGTATATTAGATAGGGACAGAAATTTTGCCTTGCAACAGGCCATATACGGACCCCGCAATGAGTCAAATGTCACTAAAGGAACTTATATACTTTAATTCTGATAAACATTTTCTGCAAGATAGGGGGGTCAAATGGAAATTAAGGAAGTCTTCTTAAATACGAAATTCATCTGCGAAAAAAATAAAATTACAGTAGTTCTTTTCCGGAAATAACTTTTCGGAGTTGATTTCGTGCTGTAACCAGACACAAATTGTTTCCCTTTTCCCTTTCCCTTTTTCGATATTCAAATTTTGAACAAATATTTTAAGTCCAAACTGATTTTTTTTCTCTCACAAAATCGAATAAGGAAATAGAAACGAATAAGGAAATAGAAACGAATAAGGAAATAGAAACCGAATAAGGTAATGAAAATGGGATAAGGAAATAAAAATCGAATAAGGAAATGATAATTGGATAAGGAAATAGAAACCGAAAAATTCAGTTTGGACAGAATATTTTTCTAAATTTTAATATCAAAAAAAAAAAAAGAAGAAAAAAAAAAGGAAACAACTCATGTCTGGCCGTTCTGTAAAAGTTTATGTCAACTTTTTCTTAAATCTGACTGAATAAACGTACTAAGATGTCAGGTACTAGAACATTGCATATAACCAAATGTTTACTCAACAGAATTAATGTAAATGTAAACAGTCAACTCTAATAACAACTAGACAAAGTGATGCCCCGTACTCCACTCTGGTTGATTTATTGTTGGTTACTTAACGTTCAGTGGCATATATCTCTCGCATGTTCAGGACGAGAACAAGTAAGCAATAAATACAAAAGGTAGGTCTTGTAATAATAGAGACCATCCGAGATGATGGTCGGGGAATTTTGGACTGCCGTTTGAAGATGAGGGTATATTAGATAGAGAAATTTTGACTTGCAACACGCCACATACGGACCCCGCAATGAGTTGTTGCAAAGGGTTCTTAACGTGCAAAGAGCGTGACAGTCTCTTTACATGAGGCATCGGATTTAACGTCTCCCTTTTTGATCGGACATGGCTGCAAACTTGATACAGCCCGCACAGCCAAACGGACAAATAACTTTGGCAAGCGTTTTACTGCCGGTCGGAAGAAGTTTTAGGAGGAGTTATCTGCATGGAAATGCTCCTCTTATAATTATATAGGCAAGTAAATACCGTCAAAGACAGAAAAAAGTTCAACTATTTCCCAAAAGAGTAAACATTTATAAAAATCAAAACCCAGACCACATGCACACCTACAATAAATGTACAAATAGCCAGCAAAGTGAAAAATTCCTAGGATTCAAACTGTAGGAGGAGTTATTCGGAATAACTATATGGCCATAATAGGACGGACGGACGGAAGGATGCACAGATGGACAGGGATAAAACAATATGCACCCCCAACTTTCAGTTGCGGGGGCATAAAAAAAGGATACTTATTTGACACATGATAGTCATGTATATAACGAAGATCTACTCTATTTTTACCCGTTATATCAAATGAAAATGAACACAATCTTGGTTACATTTAATGCATCAGTTATCCAACAAAACATAACACCAAAAGGCTATGTTTCGTTGTTGTATATAGAGAAAAGAGTGTTTGTATATAGATTTAAACGAATGTAGGAGATTGTATCTTACTTTACAATAAAAGTGACGTATGTTTAGTCATAGATAGCTATTGACCTCTTTTTGCTCACCTGATTCATAGGACCAAATGTTGTCTCATTGGCAATCATACCACATCTTCTTGTTTATATTCAATCATCACGTGGCGTACGTGGTCAGTCGTCTGTCGCCGTCGTTAACTTTTATAAAAATCTTCTCCTCTGAAACTACTAGGCAAAGTTTGACCAAGATTGACTACAGTCATCATTGTGTTATCTTATTTAAAAATGTGTTCTTTGCACCTACCTGCATTGCAATTTGCAACATGTCCGACATGTATAAAAATAGAACATAAGGGTTAAATTGATTTTTTTCTATTATCTTGAAAACCGCTTAAATAAGGAAAGACAGTTGAAATATTCAAAACGATGAGATCTACCAGTAAAACTGTCAGACATCTTCTTAATTAAAGAAGTTACTGCCCTAAATGACACATTTTACTAATTTGTTAGCATTTTAGCTGATTCTCTTGAAAATTATAATAGATAGAGAGAACCGTTAAAGATCAACAAGACAAGATCTACGAAAAAAGGTTACATAGTCAAAATTGTTAAACAATCCATTTTAAGAGTTATTGACCTTTAACGACTATCTATTTAAAAAAACAAATGGCGTTTCTGCCCTTATATCTGAAAAATAGACAGGTAGAAACTTTATTAAGCAAACATAATCAGCTAGACAAGATCTAAGAGTAACTATGAAATATAGACAGACACTTTAAATAGCACAAACATGATCATCAAGACATCTAGAAATACCACGCTGAAATCGTCAGTCGAACTTTTACAGAAATGCTTGCCTTTACAAATGTACCTGGTATTTTCTACCTTTTTTATTGTGTTTTGAGCACTAAAATAATTTAAAGACGATAGATAGAAAACGGTATGCGAAAAACAAAATCAAATGATCAGCGAAACGAGATTAACATGAATTATATTCTTCCCCACAATATTAGAGATGTTCCATTGTTGAAGATGTATATAGACCAAGGTGAGTGACGCATGATCTTAACGGACTCTAGTTAACAATACACCCCAATCGATAGTTCTCAGCAAACGATACGTACACGATTTGCATTAGTCGCTGCTACAAAAGAAATCACTAAGAAATGTTGTCGAAAGAGGCATTAAAAAAGAAAAAAAAAACTTTTGCCATAAAACAAAGAATAGAACAAACTTTTACAATACGATTAAGTATGGAAGTGTGGAATGTGTCAAAGAGACAACAAGACAGAAGACCAGAAAACAGCCCATTGCCACCTATGGGTCTTCAACACAGCGAGAAAATCCCGAATCTGCAGGTTGGCTTCAGTTGGCCCTTTAAAAAAAATGTGTGCTGATTCAATAACAATGGACGTCACACTTAACTTCTAAACATACATAAACGGCCATGTTTGTTTATGAAGAATATCACGGATACAGACCTCTAAGGAACACACAGATAAGTTGTGTGACATTTGAGAGCAAACGGTTTAAAATTAAAGTTAAAAACGACGGACGACACGTGATGGCAAAAGCAAATGGCCAGGTGAGCAAACTTTTAAGATCAAATTTAATGTGAAGTTCTTCAACATCAAGAGTTTACTCTTAGGCTAATAGCCTATGGTGAAAATATTACATTATCAAAGTTTCCAAAACAATGTGTCCTTTACGTTTCCTGCAATCATTGCAATATTAGAACTCTTCATTACCGTCATATTTACAGTGCAGATATAATGTAATAAAATAACGGCTTAATTTGTTTTCATTTATTAAACATTACAAAATAAGATAAGTTATAAATTCATTAATTACTAGAACGTTGCAGATTTCTTTTTTCTTCAAATCTTCATTGATAAGTTTAACTAAAACTGTCTAGAGATTGAAATACAATCCGTATATGATGTCAAGATTTGCACTTTAGTTTATTGTCATAAGTGGTTATTCAAGGTGAACTGTCAAGTTCAACACAAGTTCAAATTCCTATAACAATATCCACAGGTCAAAAAGATAGTTAAGATAATAACAGTAAAACCATACTTTACGTGTAACCCTGTACTATCATGACCAGTGAATAAGGATATGTTTATCAAAGTTTTACAAATGAAGCAAGAAATATATCATGGTCATGAAAACACCTGTTTAATTTCAACACAGAAGAGTGTCTGCTCTTTCATGTCTACAAACGCATAGACAATTAATAATTATCTAAATTAAACAGAAAATAATTAAATAAGAATAAAATATTAATTTCATCAAATAAAAATTGATTATAAGTCATGTTTGTTGAAAGAGCGAACAAATATCAAATCTATAATCTAAATACCATGTGGATCAATCCTGTGAAACTTTAATTTAAATCTGTGGGTTTTGTTTTTTTTTTAGGTCAGAAGAGAAGATCGTTGAAAACGACGGACGACAATCGTGGGCTACCGCGGGTCTCTATCGACGCTATCAGTGCGTCCACGTACCTACCCGCGGTCGAGACCCGTGGTAGCCCGCTATCAGGCCGTCCACGTACCTTACCCGCGGTAGCCCGCCATCAGGTCGCAGACGCCAAGTGATCGCAAAGCTCATGCAAATTAGCCTTCCGAATTGTTTTGAGTCGTGGTGATCGATCGTACTGCACTTGTATGATCGGATGAATAGCTTGTTAATTATTTGGACTATGATATTTCTGACTTTAATTACTATATTCTTTCAATTGTCATTATTAGCTCAACTATTCCCACGCGATTATCTTTTGGTTAAAAATGTATGTTTCTACTAATCAGATAACGGACTTCGTATCAACGTATCAAAGACAGTTTTAGCAGATTATCTGATCAATGGACAATAATTGCTTAATCCGTAATTACATGTATTTCTTTATCATTATATTTTATACACTTCTCAGAAATAATTTGTATTCAGTTTTGGAAAGGTTCTCGACACCGGACTCAAAATTGTAACATCGTTTATATTCTTGTTGGATCGTTTATTAAATTGTTAAACTTTATACCGACTTGAATCTTCATTATAGTACCCAGCAAATAGTCTGGAATACTTGTATGCGTATAATTTGGTAGACTGCAGTTTACGTATTTTGTCTTTGCGCCTTTTGTCCTGATGCACACATATATATATATATGCAATACTTGCCACTGGACATAAAGCAAGCAACAATAAACCAATCCGTTTTTGTGTCTAATTACTTATTCAACAATGCCAACACTATAAAATATATTTTTACGCCTCGGAAATTATATATTGATGAGAGAAATAATTGGAATAAGTTAACTAGACTTATTCACGTACATGTATATGTTTTTTTTAATGAAGATCATCATAATTTCTAAATTGCTAGCCAATACACTCTTACTCGTTTCTTCGTCCGACGTTAGTAACGTGTCTGTAATGGTTATGTATTGCAGATTGCAGATCGAACACAATATTTTTTTATGTTTTTATCTTATTTCTAAGATATAACATGGACAATAAATTCGTAATCCTTATCTTACATGAAACATGTAGCAGTTGAATTGTAAATCACACGCTAAGTTGTCGATCTGAATCAAACATGACTATAGAATATACGGCTTCAAGTAGATTTCGTCTTTCAACCATAGTTTAATGGTTAAACAAACCAGATGTACATTGATTGCCAATACGACAACTCTTCACAAGAGACCAAAATGACAGAAATCAACCACTAAAGGTCACCGTACGGTCGTCAACAATGAGCAAAGCCCATACCGCATAGTCAGCTATAAAATTCCCCGATATGACAAATATAAAACATTTCAAACGAAAAACATTAGGGCCTAATTTATGCACAAAATAATGCACCAAAAACAAAAAAGTAACACAGCAACAAAAAACAACCAGGCTGTTGACTTGGAACAGGCACATTAGGAATGTGGCAGGGATGAACAAGTTAGCGGGCAACCGGTTGCCCGTCCCTAACATGGGACAGTGTTGTAACAGTACAACATAAAAACAAAACTATAAAATTTAGTTGAAAAAGGCTTAACCTATCCGATGTATACAGATAGAAATACATCTAACAAAAAACAGAGTGGACGTGGCCGGGTACTTGTACATCTCAACAACAAAAAGACACTAAGTAAAGATTTGAGAGTATGAGAATTTTCACTGACAATTAAGCTGTGATATATAGGGATTCACATGATGAGATTAAAGCATTCAACAGAATTAGAAATTTTACATTTAAGTCTCTCCTCAGCTGTAGCAAATATCAAAACTCAATGAACTTTGACCCTGAAGTAAATGTATAAATTTACAGTCACTATTCTTACCTTGTAATTACATCAAAGCCATACAACCTATTCAAGGTTGTGGTCAGGTTCATGTGACATCTTGATCATGCATATACAGTACCTGTTTTACAGAAAAACAACATGTCAAACATTATTCACCTGTTTTCAACAGTTATTTATGTAAATGAATTCTTACAGCAAATTGAGCTGAGTAATATTGCACAATATCTTATATTCATATACCGCCAATAACGTTGGTGTATCGAAATTCAGCCAGCGATATTAGAGGGTCTGAATGGGTTTCAAAGAATAGAAAGTAATGTACAAAAGGCGTAGAATAAATAGAAAAAATCGAGAAATATAGGCAGAAAAAAAGAATAAGGAATAATGGACCAAATAACTGAAAAATTATAGATCGAGAGTGATTGTAAAAATAAATAAAGAATAGGGAAATAAAAGACCCCCGCCCATACCCTCATATCGGATTGTAGAATGGCAAGATTTCATATCAGCAGATTTTGTACTAATATTATTTTTTAAGCGACTGCGCGTATTCTTTTATGCCATGTTTCTAATGCTGTGTTTTCTTGTACTTCTTTGAAATGAGCTTGACTTATGATACCGATACTAAAAAAATCCAGAACACTTTAGACACAAATTACCGAACTATGATTACTCGCAGTTACTGAAAGACAGGTCCAAGCCTATAACAACTACATTTTGTAATTATACAATCATGTGTCCAAGACAAAATACCAATCAGTACACAACCAATGAATTTAGTGTTAATTAAAACATCAAAAAGACATGAATATGTCTTTATGCAATTCCAAACTATAAGTACCAACAGGATGTAGAACCGTAAGCGTTAATATGATATGATATCTGTACACCAATACATTGTACATAATTTGATATGTTTTAAACTACTAATATGAAAATTTATTTTACAACCGATCTTCTTCTTCTTCAAGGCAAGGAACAGGTTTCAATAACTGAATGTATTAGATCCCGCGAAGACTTTGCGCAGTGTCGGCCAACATAGAAATTTTATCTCTAAAAATGTAATTAAAAGTGTATACAGGATGTTACTGTTTAGATTTTAGCAGATCATGCCTTGAAGGCCGCTCTGAATCCTTAGACTGTGCAGTCTTCTGATGTCGTCGATATTGGCAGTTGGTTCCAGTTCTGATGAAAACAATTTTCAAAGACCTTCGTACGATTTTAAAGGGGAAAAAAATGATGATAAGTTTTTTCATAGAGTTGATAAGATTGTGAATATCAATATGTGCTCGTCCTTATAATTAATACATGATATTCATTATCATATCATGCAAAGCTACTCGACGTAGTTTAAACAAACAATAAACATTCAATGAATCTTCATTTCCTTTTGTTCTTTTGTGTTCGGTGTATGAGGGTGTGATTGGGGTTAAATGATTAAAGAATAATGCCCTTAAAAATGAAGATAAAAGAATAACGGGCAAGAAAAATGAAGACTAGAGAAAAAAGGGGTTAATTTTTTGAAGATTAGAGAAAAAAGGGGTTAATTTTTTTGAAGAATAGAGAAACTAGAGGCTCTCAAGAGCCTGTATCGCTCACCTGATTCTACTTGCGTTTTTAAAATCATATAAAAAATATAAAATTTGGCTAAAAGTAACAACACTTGGCCAGCACCTCATAAGGAAAGAAACATACATGCTATGTTTGATTTCATTCAATTCAGTGGTTCTCTAGAAGAAGACTTTTGTATGCATTTCCCATAGGGTCCTATTTTAAACTTAGTCCCCCGCTGGCGGCCATCTTGGATGATGGATCGGCTACAAAGTAACAAGACTTGGTCAGCACCTCATAAGGAACATTCATGCCATGTTTGGTTTTTTATTCCATTCAATAGTTCTCTAAAAGAAGTCATTTGTATGCATTTCCCGTAGGGTCATATGTTAAACTAAGTCCCCCACTGGCGGCCATCTTGAATGATAGATCGGCTATAAAGTAACAACACTTGGTCAGCACCTAATAAGGAACATTCATGCCATGTTTGGTTTCATTCCATTCAGTAGTTCTCTAAAAGAAGTCATTTGTATGCATTTCCCATAGGGTCCTATGTTATACTAAGTCCCCCGCTGGCGGTCATCTTGGATGATGGATCGGCTACAAAGTAACAACAATTGGTCAGCACTTCACAAGGAACATTCATGCCATGTTTGGTTTCATTCCATTCAATAGTTCTCTAAAAGAAGTCATTTGTATGCATTTCCCATAGGGTCATATGTTAAACTAAGTCCCCCGCTGGCGGCCATCTTGGATAATGGATCGGCTACAAAGTAACAACAATTGGTCAGCACTTCATAAGGAACATTCATGCCATGTTTGGTTTCATTCCATTCAGTGGTTCTCTAAAAGAAGTCATTTGTATGCATTTCCCATAGGGTCCTATGTTATACTAAGTCCCCCGCTGGCGGCCATCTTGGATGATGGATCGGCTACAAAGTAACAACAATTGGTCAGCACTTCACAAGGAACATTCATGCCATGTTTGGTTTCATTCCATTCAATAGTTCTCTAAAAGAAGTCATTTGTATGCATTTCCCATAGGGTCATATGTTAAACTAAGTCCCCCGCTGGCGGCCATCTTGGATAATGGATCGGCTACAAAGTAACAACAATTGGTCAGCACTTCATAAGGAACATTCATGCCATGTTTGGTTTCATTCCATTCAGTGGTTCTCTAAAAGAAGTCATTTGTATGCATTTCCCGTAGGGTCCTATGTTATACTAAGTCCCCCGCTGGCGTCCATCTTGGATAATGGATTGGCGACAAAGTAACAACACTTGGTCATCACCTCATAAGGAACATTCATGCCATGTTTGGTTTCATTCCATTCAGTGGTTCTCTAAAAGAAGTCATTTGTATGCATTTCCCTTAGGGTCCTATGTTAAACTAAGTCCCCCGCTGGCGGCGATCTTGGATGATGGATCGGTTACAAAGTAACAACACTTGGTCAGCACCTCATAAGGAGCATTCATGTCATGTTTGGTGTCATTCCATTCAGTGGTTCTCTTGAAGAAGTTCAAAATGTAAAAAAGTTAACGACGACGACGACGGACGACGACGGACGACGGACGCCAAGTGATGAGAAAAACTCACTTGGCCCTTCGGGCCAGGTGAGCTAAAAAGGTTTGAAGATTAAATGTTTACAGAATAACAGACCCCCCTATCCAGACCCTCGTGTATATGTTCGTAGGATACACAAACTTTTAACGACGCAGTTCTCGGAGGTGTATTCAACTAGCTCTATATCATACTAAATGTTAATTTAAAGAATATATATAAGTACTCTTTATTGTATCAAATTACCAGCTATAAGTACTCGAATCACTTATACAGACTTAAAGTTACTTATACATGTTATGTATATATACTAGATTAGCGATTTGTTTGTAACGTTAAAACCCATGTATACGTGACAAACATATAATTATGTTAGCTATCACGTGAAGGTCTAGATGTTTGTCATTGAGTAAACATCAAAGTATACCGTTCTTTTTTGGCTGCGTTCCAATGTGTATTTTTGAATTAATCTTCCTCAGCCACGATTTTAGTCAAAGCCAAGGTTAAAAAAAACCAAACGGGATTATTAGAGGCATTTAAGATTGTTAAAGGATGATAAACATTCAACAAATAAAACTTATATAGTATGGCAATGTTACCGAAGAGAGTTTTCGTAACATTTACAAAACAAGTCCATGAAAAATTTGCATATAATTGACCTTGCCTCATATCGACTATGTAATCTGCTTATTTCAATTATGTCTTATGGAATGTAAGTATTCGTAATCGTCATCGAAATCTTTCTTTTACATTTAGTGCGGGTCCTGATAAAGAAATTATTGGCAGTTTTGATCCTTTCGTACCTACAAAACACAAACACATAAAACTATTTAAGTATTGTGTGAAACCGTATTTTATAACGTTGGCAAAAATGGGAAATTATAGTTGTATTGGATTTTGCTTAACGTTTGTGTGGCCATTGATTTTCTTTGCATCATGTGCGTGAACACAGAGCACACGCTCAATCATAATACAATGTTGTTTCTAGAGTACTTTATTTTGGTTTGAATCTTCATGCAGTTAAGACACTAATTTTGGAATTATTGCTACATTACATCAATTAATTTGAATAAAAAATCAGAAATAGTAATAAGGATATTAATATGATTGATTATCATTTTTTCAAATGTTAAGTTAAGGTGGTACCTAACACTACAGGGAGATAACTCTGTAAAGTCAGCTAAACGTTTTAATTACATTGTGTTGGAAAAGGAATATTAAGCTTCTCAATGATCAAAATTGGTGTTTGTCAAATTGCTATATAACCAGTGTATTTTTTTCTGACAAAACAGTTGGTTCAAAATTTTTAAAATTTTGATATTTTTGTTAAAGTTTTACTTTGACAAAATTTTATGAAAATTAAACGAGCCAAATTAATTTTAGTGAAAGCGTTGGGTACCACCTTAACAAAATTATTTCGTCGATCGCGATTGTTGTAAGAAAATAGGTTTGGGTAAAGATAATAAAAATAATGATTTAGCAACACGAACATCACCAAAAACCAGGCGAGCATACAAACCAAAAGAACCACCATAATTTTGGAAGTCAGAAGAGGACAATGTCAGTATCGAGTTTTTGTTATCTCCAGAATGCATCGATGTTTGTATCGAATGATCAGAGATACACATCGCTAAGTTGTATGAAAATTTGTAATAGAGTTTAAATGATTTTATCAATAGCATATCATGTAAACCTTTAATCGTATTGATTGACACAGCTCTTTTTCCATATTGCTAAATCATTATCTCGAGGTTATGATATTTACGAGAGACCTTTAGCCCGAGGGCAAATATCAAACGAGGGATAATATCAAAGTAGATATTGAAAAGGTCATATATTAATATATTCATCGCATATATGTGTGTGTATTGATAATAATTGATTTTTTGGGGATCTTTTGAAACACCCCTCTCTTCCATAAAAGAAAAGAAAAAGAAAACAAACCCATAAAAACACAGAAAGTTCTGTTTAAAGTATTTCAAAAATATTGTCGTAGGACTTTTGTAAATGTAAAGTAGTACAATGTTTCCTATTATATAATTCTGTATCACGATCAGATTCCACAACAAAACATCAAGAATGTCTTTCTGTTGCAGCACACCGCAATCTAATACTATTGACGAATCACAGACGTGACGTCTTTGACAGACAAGAGACATGACTTTATCACGTTAATCATTGCAATCACTTTGTTCTTTAGAATAGGACAAATAACATGCCATGTTATCCTGTCCTGTTTGACCACATTACATTTGATCTTGCCGCTTGGTGACGTTTGATTGCTTTTGTCACCTAGCTGATGTTATTGATAGGACAAACAAAGTTGTCGATATTTTAACAAATATGTGATAGGTTAATTAATCGCAATTTGAGGATAGAGAACAAGAGATTTCATTTAACAAATATAAACCATTAAAGTCATTCACCAGTTTACACATATAACCTTGATGGGATAGGTTTGGTTAAAACACATGATTGAATTTTATCATAATATAGTTAAAAATATTAAACAAAAAATCATTTTCTTAAATATGGAATTGCAGGTATATAGCTTTCTTGAGAAAGCACAATTTTAATGTTGAAATAACTACGGTTTTTTTTCTATAAATTCGATCAACTTTAATATTATATATATCTATATAATTTAAGATAACCAGGGCACAATCTTAAAAGACATATTTCATTCTTATATTAATGTTTTATTTGTATTGTATTATCGGAGGCTGGAACATGTACATATGTATACGTAATTGTTGTAATTGGTTCAATAAATAACGGTTGTACTGTAGATGAACGCTATCATTACACCCAATTAGTGTCTATGTAAAATTTACGATACACGAGAAAAGAAATGTCTATACTATTTTGTAATTATAATTATATATTTTATCACATATATCCAATAAGTATCATTTATTACAAACAAAATCCGATAAATAAAAGGTTAACAATAATAACGATTTTACTGTAAACTGAATTTGCTACGTGACACATGGTACATGATTACAATAACACCGTGTTCGTAGGCGTTTACTTGTGTTAATTCGAGACAGGATGTTTTGCTTCTGTTGTACAATAGTGGATTTATTCGTCAGCCTAATCAATATCACACATTCTTTTCACAACTGGCGACATATGGCTGCTTTCGTTACATGCATGACAATATTATATATACATAAAAGATTGTCGACATTGGTTTGAAATAAAAACCATTATTCTCACGACGTTGGTTCAGTGACGTTAAATTCATTACGTCACCGTAAGAATAATAAATAATAACGGATAGTACGTAGTGTTCAACACATGAAAATACTTCATGCAAATTTTAAAAAATGGAAATACGTATTATAAAGCAAGACTAAATTTTAAACCATTTAACGTCAGTTCGAGGGCTGATAATTTTTGTAACGTCAAAATAGTTTTTATGTTAAATGTTGTTGAAGGACAAAAATATCTAATTTTCTAATGAGTTAGCAAGAATATCAAAACAAATAAACCGAAGAGAAATTTGAATGGCTATTGAACTCTTGTTTGTTCAAAAGAGGCATTAATTTCCACATACCAATCAATCAATCAATCAAAACAATACTGGTTCAAGATTGATAACTTGGTAATCGTTATGTGTTTTGGGCTCTGTTTGAAATGATTTTTTAGCTTAATTCATATCGGAAATAATATTATTTGATAAAAGAAAGGCGTTAATTAACCCAAACTAATCAATCAGAGATTCAAATATAATGACTATTAGATTGTGATTTATGTAGGATTACTGATATCCCTTCGTTATATGTTTAATTCCTGTATTACAGGAAATCCTCCTCATTATAATTTAGAAATAAATTTCCTTATCAAACAACGACTGGTTTACCACATTTTAAGTTAATATTTCCTTTTGGCCGGGAATGACTCATTCGACCTTCAGCTGTAAACCTATACTACATAGCTAGTTGGCCGACATGATGACGCATCGATCCGTGCAAAACGTGGAGTGTTTATCGTGCCAAGTATTAAATCTCCGATAACATTCTGATAAATAACATATGAGTCAGCAATCATCCGGTCTACGTTTTACTATTTAATTGACAAGTGATTGTGTTTGTAATGTGACTTGGCTGTTGAAATAAAATGTTTGTATAATCCTGGTTGTTTATTAATTATTTAGTTGCAGTAACCTTTATGTATTTATAAACAATTATTTCAATGAGATAGACGCGCCATTACCTTTTTTATAAGCACACTTGTCACAACAAGTACGTCAATTCTAAAAATAGAAAAACTAGTTCCAACCGGTTTCAACCAGAAAATACTGTACATTTGCGCATGTCCACAGACTGTTGTAATACTCGACTACGTTGTATATGAAGATAGCTGCTGAAGGTATGTTAATATTTGTTTAAATGTGGTGGATTTAGACAAATCTCACAAATATTATGAAATAAGTACTAATCTAAAATATTAATGACATCGATCATTACCATTGATTATGTAATCTTTTTATGTTATATAATTTGTTGTATTGATCATAAATATATACACATTATGTGTCAATTTTAGACATATTTCCGTATACATGGTATATTAAATGTGAAAATTTATGTAAATTTTAAAAACGTCTAACGACTTATTTACGAGTTATGTAGCAATCATTCGAGTTGTATATTTCACGTTTACGTTAATGACATCATAATTGAAAATAGATTGTTGAGAGTTGAACATGTTGAAGTAATGTATTGATTTAGTTGTTTATCACTGTTGACGTAAACCTTAAGGTAATTATCTTGCTTGTCGTCATATATTTAAAGGTTCAATTTGAATATTTGTATAACGTTAACAAGCCAGAGGGAAGGTTAATTACGTCTAGATGATTGCTAATTGTTATATATTGAAGTAAAACGTAATTTATTTCATGTTAATACTGTTTCGATGAGTCAACTTACTAAAGGTAACAGGAGTATACCGCTGTTCAATAGTTAATCAGTGCCGCATGCAAAATTGCCTTTGTCAGTAAGCAAACTTAATAAACGAACGTCGTAATTCGATCATTTATATGTGTTATATAAAAAAGAAGATGTCGTATAATTGCCAATGAGACAACTCTCCATAAGAGACGAAACAAATGACACAAAAATTAACATCGGACGGCCTTCAACAATGAACACTATGAAAATAAAAACCTATCGTAATAATTTATTGATATTTTACTCAAACATATCATTATTAATGGTTTTTAGTTACGTATCACTGCAACCCAAATTCTACCACTGAGTGCCGTATTGTTTCGCAATTGTTTGGTTAAAAGTCTTTTGTTTATAGGTACCGTATCGTGTGATTATTTACTGAAATTCATTTCAACTGTTAGGTCATTAAAGCATAACATACAACTGATTTAAAAGGAACATTAACTTATTTAGATGCGGCTAATGTGGTACAGGGTCTTCTTACTCTTCGTGTCTAAACATTTAAACATTCGATATCGACGGTCGGTCGTAGCTTTTTTGTCCTTTTAAACTTTTTAAATTGGAGCGTTACTAATGAGTCGTTGGTGGACGAAACACGTCTGTAGTACAAAATTGCATGCCTGATATGTTTTTGAGATTTTTTTTATACCAACATATTTTTGGGTCTCTAATGGTTGGTTGTAATTTTAGCAATAACATAGTTTAAAATTCATCATATGTCATATCATAAACACAATGATATATACATGAATTAATCTCCTCGGCCTTTACTTCATTGGTTACGTAATCAAGCCATTCTTACATAATAAACGATTATATATTACGCCATATAAGTCTTCTATAATTAGAAGTAAACATTTTCTTGAATACAATCTTCAACGAAGAGAGGAAATGATATAAATTTTGATTTTATTTTATCATTTGGATGTTCTTATAACTTCAAATTCTGAAGTTCATAATTGTTTTGTCTTACCATGTCTAATGTAGACAACGTATCGATATCGGTTAGGTGCTTATCTTGTTTTGTCTTACCATGTCTAGTGTAGACAACATATCGATATCGGTTAGGTGCTTATCGAGGCTGAGTAGAATTTAAAAAAAAGTCATTCCCTAAAATATTTGATGTGATGATTAAGTTACATAAGCAAGTTACATTCAAAAGATAATATGTTTAAGTATAAAAAAAAAATTATAATATTTTGGAATTCTCGGTTATATAATGCCCTTCCAACAGTGTTTATTTAAGCGTCACTGACGAATCTGTTGTAGATGTAACGTGGGTCTGTCGTACCATAGTAGGGTATTAATTCTATGGTCGTACCCTGTACCAAATTAAATGCCTAGTATAATTCATGAGGTTTACCTTATATAAAAGTATTACTTGTCTCTGTTACTTTTTACTATAACAATAAACCTAAATAAAATGCATGTACTACATATACTGATGGAAACATTTGTAGGAAGTTTGATTCAAACCATGATTCATTCCCATATTATTGATATTTCTACTTTCCATATTTTTTCTGGTAAAAAAATATATAACTAGAGGCTCTAAAGAGCCTGTGTCGCTCACCTTGGTCTATGTGAATATTAAACAAAGGAAGCAGATGGATTCATGAAAAAATTGTGTTTTGGTGATGGTGATGTGTTTGTACGTCTTACTTTACTGAACATTCTTGCTGCTTAGTTATCTCTATCTATAATGAACTTGGCCCATTAGTTTCAGTGGAAAATGTTAGTAAAAATTAACAAATTTTATAAAAATTGTTAAAAATTGGCTATAAAGGACAATAAATTTTTAGGGGGTCAATTGACCATTTCAGTCATGTTGACTTATTTGTAAATCTTACTTTGCTGAACATTATTGCAGTTTACAGTTTATCTCTATCTATAATAATATTCAAGATAATAACCAAAAACAGCAAAGTTTCCTTAAAATCATCAATTCATCTGAAAATTTCAGGGCATATAGATCTTGACCTGATATACAATTTTACCCCATGTCAGATTTGCTGTAAATGCTTTTGTTTTTGAGTTATAAGCCAAAAACTGCATTTTACCCCTATGTTCTATTTTTAGCCATGGCGGCCATCTTGGTTGGTTGGCCTGGTCACGCCACACATTTTTTAAACTAGCTTAATGATGATTGTGGCCAAGTTTGGTTTAATTTGGCCCAGTAGTTTCAGAGGAGAAGATTTTTGTAAAAGTTAACAGACGACGCCGGACGACGACGGACGACGGACGCAAAGTGATGAGAAAAGCTCACTTGGCCCTTTGGCCAGGTGAGCTAAAAATGATATACAAGATACGTTAAAAACATGTAAACGATACTCGAGTTATTGGGTGTGAATAGCGATAAATTGACGTCATTAGCAGTACTTCGTTGGGGTTGTAAGTGATAATAACGATAATCAAACTTTTTTTTTTTTATATCACAAGAGTTCACCTTTAACAAAGGTTGAACCTATTTGCACTACTTTGATATTAATTATCGCGTTTATTTTAAGATCAGAAAATAGTGTAATGTCATAATGAAAAGTCATACTTGAGAAAATGCGATTGACGACGTCTTCTGAAATTCTATGCGAAAGTTCACCCTGAAAACGTCGTGGTCATGACATTCTTCGTTTATCTAAATAAACATTTTTTTATATTTCGAAAAATTTCATTATTCACATGTCCTGCATATCTTAATTCTAGAAACATACCAGTTTCATATGAACGAAATATCCAAGATTTTGATATCTTTCATCTAGATAAATTCAACAGTAGTATACTGCTGTTCGAAATTCATAAATCGATTGAAAAAAAATCCTGGTTACAAACTAAAACTGAGGGATACACATCAAATATAAGAGGAAAACTACGACACAGCAGAAACACAACATTAAAATGTAACTCACACAGAAACGAACTATAATATAACAATGGCCATTTTCCTGACTTAGTACAGGACATTTTAAGAAAAAAATGGTTGGTTAAACCTGGTTTTGTGGCATGCCAAACCTCCTGCTTTAATGGCAATTTTTAATATAACATTAAAATGACAATATTTCATGACAGGATTACAATAAAAATAAATGGGAGAAAATATAGGACAGAGAAACACACGAATAATAGCTAACAATAGGTATCAGGTTTAAAATTTAATACGCCAGACGTGCATGCGTTTCGTCCACACAAGACTAACCAGTGACGCTCAGATGAACAAAGTTCGAAAGCTAAAACTATGCACGGTTTCTCTCACATATGTCATTTGATCTTAAGATCAGTTTTATATGGATCCCCTATGCTCTTCAACTTTATATTGTTTGGCTTTATAACTATTTTGATATGAGCGTCACTGATGAGTCTTATGTAGACGAAACGCGCGTCTGGCGTACTAAATTATAATCCTAGTACTTCTGATAACTATTTACACCACTGGGTCGATGCCACTGCTGGTTGACGTTTCGTCCCCGAGGGTATCACCAGCCCAGTAGTCAGCACTTCGGTGTTGGCATGTATATCAATTATGTGATCATATTTATAAATTTCATGATACAAAACTTTGAAATTTTCGAAAAACTAAGGATTTTCTTGTCCCAGGAATAGATTACCTTAGCCGTATTTGGCACAACGTTTTGGAATTTTGGATCCCCTTTGCTCTTCAACTTTGTATTGTGTGGCTTTATAACTATTTTGATATGAGCGTCACTGATGAGTCTTATGTAGACGAAACGCGCGTCTTGCGTACTAAATTATAATCCTGGTACTATTATAGTTACGAACCTTCAAACTACTGTTATGTTAGACAGTAGCCTGGTTTTTTTTTATTGTTGTAAAACAGGAATGAAAAGTAAAACGATATTTTGAAAGTGAAAATAAAACCCAAAATCAGTTAAGATAAAATCGTTGAAAAAAATTAGAAGAGATAGTTAAAACATATGAACTATTAAACGATTGCAAAATCTTTGCCTTCGTATAATGTTGTAGCGTTATCTGCGTCTTCATGTCCGAAGATATTTGATTTCCAGACAATTACTTGAGTAAAAGTTGGATTTCTTCGATATTGTACCACAAGGTTCCACGACATCAAGCAGTCTAGCACAACGATGCCTGAGGTTAGACATTATTCTATGTATTTCCAATTTGTCGTCGATATAACTTATTATCCATGAAAGTAAACAAGAGGTCAGAGACAAAAGATATCAAGGGTACGATAAAAAGCAACAAGTCAATTAAAATAGACAAGTAAATGACCAATAAAACCCTCAGCAACAAAGAAAAAGGAGTACCCTACAGCAATTTAAAGACATCACTATGTCCATTGTTCAACCAAAATATCGTTAATAAGCAGCTCTATTTAGGTGTGGAGCCTTGCTTTCCCTTTATGATCGGTTTATCTACGCTTCAGCCGAAAATGTTGTCTGAACAAAGTTTTGTGTCCGCTTTTTCAACTTAATCTTTGATTTGGCCTTAAATCTGTTTTGTTCAGAGCATCATCGATGCATCTTGTGTTGACAACACGCACGTAAAGCATACCAAATTATAAGCATGGTACCTTTGATAAGTTTAAACAACCACAAAGTTTTGTGTACGCTTTCAACTTAATATTTGATTTGGCTTTAAATCTGTTTTGTTCAGACATCATCGATGGTCAATCTTGTTGGTTGACAAAACGACGTAAAAACATACCAAATTATAAGCATGGTACCTTTGATAAGTTTAAACAACCACTAAGTCAGTGCCACCGCTGAGGGACGTTTTGTCATCGATGTTTCACAGCCTGGTAGATAATTTTTTTGTGTTGAAACAACATGTTATTGATGCTTTCACTTACTGTACATTTACCGTTCATAAAATGTGGAATTATTTGAAACACTTGTTGTTTTTCTAAACCAGCGTAGAAAGCCTTAGCAGTACATTGCATTTGGCATAACCTATATAAAATTAAGGTTTACTGAAATGCTCTTCAATATCAGATTTCGCCACTCGTTTGTTTGAATCGAGCGCCAGTTGTATTTACAACCACTGGGTCGATGCCACTGCTGGTGGAGATTTATTTATGTCCCGAGGGTATCACCAGCCCAGTAGTCAGCACTTTTTTGTGCTGACATGAATTATCATTGATATGGTTATATTTATAAATTAACTGTTTACAAAATTTTTATTTTTGAAAAACTAAGGCTTTTCTACCTCAGGCATAGATTACCTTAGCTGTATTTGAAATAACTTTTAGGAATTTTGGTCCTTAATGCATTTCAACTTCGTACTTTATTTGGCCTTTTTAACTTTTTTGGATTTCAAGCGTCACGGGTAGTCTTTTGTAGACGAAACGCGCGTCTGGCGTATATACAAAATTTGGTCCTGGTATCTATGATGAGTTTATTTGTATGAAGACATAAAAAATTAAAGAAAAAAAAATTTGTATGAGCAAAAACCAACACTTCCTAAAGGTTTGTCTAATTTAACTAAGATAATCTATTTCTTGGTAGAAATCCTTTGTATTTTGTAATAATACCAATGATGATTTATGTCAACATAGAGATGCTAATTACTTTGCTTAACTGATGAGTAATAATTAAAGTATTGCAGTGCAGGACATGTGTTATAAATAAACAATCAAACTAATAGTGTCTGTGTCAATGAATGTCTTCTTACGTCACTGATGGGTCTTGTGTTTATGAAACTCACGTCTGGCGTATTGAATTATAGGCCAGGTATCTTTGATAACTATTAGCATGCCGAAATGTATTATTGTATTGTTTGTTAGTGTATTTCTCTATTCTAAATGTTCTTGCATTTCTTTGTACTGCAGTCCTGTCATGTAATGTTATCCTTTTAGTGTGATATTTAACATTGCCATAAAAGCGCGAGGTTTTGCTAGCAAAAAAATCAGGTTCAATCCACCATTTTTTGTCTTAAAACATGTTCTGTACCCAATCAGGAAAATGGCAGCTGCTATCAAATAGTAGTCGTGTCTGTTAGTTTTTGTTCACTATGTTTCTGTGTTACTTGTCTCTTATAGATGACGTGTTTCCCTCAGTTTTAGTTTGTATCTTGGATTTGTTTTCTCTGATTCGATTAATGACATTTGAACAGCGGTATACTACTGTTGCCTTAATTCTTTAAATCATAATGGTCTTTTTGCAAGGAAGACTTGCTTCTTTTCTAAAACAAGTTTATCTATTTTCGCAATTTGTTATATGAAGCAATGTTAACCTATTTATTCCAATCAACAAGTAGAGTGACTTTGTTAAATAAAATCGTCAAAAATTGTGATCCTTCTCGGGATTAAATGTGTTTAAAACTTTTACTTGATATCTTATTAGAAATAAACATTATGACCTTCGTACTATATCGAGCAAAATTATATTTTAATGTGAAAGGTCAAAATTAAAACGAAGGAATAATTAAATATGTATAATGTGCAGTAGATACAGTATTTTACTTGTTTTTTTCTTACAATCGATATGCTCATGCGAACCTTTTTTATTCATCTTCCTGTATTACCAATGTTATTTCAACTGATCGACTGGAGCTTATGCTTTACTTTGCATCAGGACATTCTATTTGAAGATGTATGTGATAAGGATGATTGCCGTTATAATTATTATCGAATTTTAATCACCTATCAGTATCAACAAACGCATATACAAAAGAACTGAGTGTATGATATGGAACGAATAACTGGACACTTCATTGATGAGTTTATCCCAAAACTCCTTTCTATAGATGGACTGGTCTTAAATAAGCGAGCTGTTAAACCCTGCCCAGTCAAGTGAAATAAATCTAGTAATATTAAAAAGAATTAATCAAAGCTGCAATTAACCTTATACTTCACCTTCCGCTATGTAGATAATGCAAAATCACTGCCTTGATGAATGTGAATAGTCAGTGAACCGAATCTATGACATTTAACAAAAAATAAGTCTACTCGATAATGACGTTCACGTTGACATTAACCGAGAAGGTCGTTAGGAACTAAACTTCCCCACAGTTTATGACATCAATTTTTCAATATGAACATTCCATTATTATTTTTATATTTTAAGAGGACTTACCCATGCAGTATCCAATTTTGGTTTGATAATTTTGTTTAT
This sequence comes from Mytilus edulis, assembly GCA_019925275.1. NCBI lineage: Eukaryota > Metazoa > Mollusca > Bivalvia > Mytilida > Mytilidae > Mytilus > Mytilus edulis. The sequence continues at coordinate 64,966,591 of CM034351.1, read as the reverse complement.
TTGATTCACCTATCAGATGGATTTCAACTGTTTCATTGATGAAATTGTTGAACATTGTGTGTTTTAGAATTACGTTCTTAGACGGGTAAATAACTTTGTCAGTGATCTATCGTTGTATTAATTTAGCCTTGTTTTAATGAACAAATAACATTTACATTAAAAAAAATATTGCATACGATTTTGACAGTCAAATGTCAAACAAATAATATATTAATTGTTTAATCGTTATGATATGCTCAAAGGGGGATATGATGTTTTGTTCAATGGCACGTGGGATAGTCTCAACCAATCAAATATTGATTAGGCTAATAATATATACAGTGAAGTAATTGACTTTATTTCGGATTGCAACATGAATGAATGGGAAATATAAATTTATTTTCTACTTAAGATTACTTCAAAGTCAAGATCATAGTTACTAGTTTGATGCAGGAAAGTGGTTACCGGATAACAACTTCCTATTTTAAAATGTGTTTTCAACGAAAATTGCCTTTATGTACTCGAATAAGAAGAAAAATCTTATATCGTTCGTGGTAAATAATACAGTTACTAGTAATGGATTTGAGAACAATAAGAACATTATCATACAGTAATGGAAATATATTTAAGGTATACGACATTGAAAGAGAAAAAGACAGTCAAAAACCTACGCAACGATTAGAATAGGCTTCCTGTACAAAGTTTCCCAACGATTGTTATATCTTATCGCATTCAAGATTAAAGTCGTAGTACCTAAGATGGAGTATAGCCTGTGCACAATCAGGACGTTGCCATTACAGTACAGGAAGGATCTTTAATTTACTAGATATTGAAAGAGGAAAAAACTAATTGATATCCTACACAAAGATTTGACTTCCAAGTCTACCGGTATGATTATTCCAGAAAGGTGCGTGTGATAGGAGAAAAAAACTGAACCCATAGAGTATAATTGTAACATTAAACGGAAGGAGACAAGTCTTGGTTTTTATCTTATTTCGTATAAGGTTCACTATCACGGTTACACGAAATAGAGTTTACATTGTGACCAATAAGGACATTACCGTACAGGAAAGGAAAGATATCTAATAATTTACACGGAATTAACAGAGGAAACCCAATTTATACACTTTGACTTCCAAATCTTCCGGTCTTGATTAGTTTTCCAGATTAATGTTCCTTATTAGATTTCCATATTTCTTCCGGGGTTTGATATTTGAAAAGCTCGAAAAAACGACGTCCTTATTTGATTTTCAAAACGTTCGGTATTTATTTCACCTTTGAAACCGAGCAAAAAGAGGTGGAAGAAGATAAAAATGCCATTAAAAAGAAATTAAACTGACGACGACAGGACACAAGGGAAAGTCGTCGAAGATATAAACAAGTGGACATAAACATTACATGATAAAAACCAACGATTCATTAAAATGAACCCCAACAAAAAACATTTGAGTGATCAAAAGTGCTTCAGAACGGTATGCAATCTAGCTCCAAAAGTGCAACTCGACATAGCGATAGAAGATATTCTTATATAATATTCGAAGAATCAATACAGATTGACATTTAAAACATAGCCTTCTCTATCAACGTTCTCTTAATTCTCTAAATGGCTATGATTGACATTAATAAGTTACTCCATATATGTAATATTTTACCCTTTTCTTCCTATTTTACATTTGATAGAAAACATAGCTCTCAGATATTGTGTGAACAGGGCGCTGAATATAATGTACTACATATGGAAGTGCTATTTGAATTATGAGGAAAGTTGAAGCTATCTCCCTTGTCGTATTGTTCCGAAACGAAGTCATTTCATTACATGTTTGAAGAGTACTGGAAAAAAATATAAGTAGTTTTCATTTTTAAATGAAAAGTGACAAAACATATAATACTATTAAATGAATAGATATTAAGACAAAGAGTTGGAATCTCGACAAGTATTTACTTTTACAAACCACCCGTAAAACTATCATGCATTACTGTTAACCACATAATGCGATTCCTTCAGGGTTTTTTTTTGTTACCTTAATGTGTCTCTAACCGATTAACGAGATTTGAACATTGGTTATTACTATTGCCTTAATAAAACATGTGATGGACATTGCTTCTGCGAAATACAACAATGCTTAGATTGGATTATGTACCCGTATTACCGTCATCGGCCGTCATCACTGCAAACGGTATCAAGTTGAGCTGTGGTGAATTTTGAATACAGATCAACTTTAGTTTTAGTTTATCACGTCTGAAAGCTAATGTGCGCTCTAGAATTGTTTTCATCCATCACTAATCAAGACGAATTGTTTTCATTCATCACTAATCAAGACCACATTCGGGAAATCAATGTGAGCAAATTCTGTCATCAAACAATCACTGGTACAATTATTGCTGTTGGTATCGCTGGTTTACAGAGAATTTTCACAGGCGTTGCATAAACATCGATGAGTACGACATTATTTTGGACCAGTTTTTGCCCAGAAACACAGACGTTACACATTTTGTTTGAGGATCTGGAATTTTTAAGAAACTGGCGCCTAATTTGTTAAGCCACTGGTCACGTTTTCTCCTACCATGACGAATCCGCATGTACAAGCATCGAAACGAACATTGCATCTCTGCCTCCGTACATGAAGATGTAGTAGTAGACGCGTCATGATAGGAGGCAATATCCTACAACCCCATTACAAGTGCTAGTTAAATGAAATTAAACAGCCAATGTTATAGAGGCGATAGGTGCATCCAAAAATGCTCAAGGGTTTTAATCTAAAGAGTTAGAGGAAAATATCCGGACCCATAAAGCAAGGCCAAACATGGGTTTTTCTAACTCGCTACATAAATGCATTGCCATGCCCCTCACATTCGCCAGATTAAAACCCCATGCTACCGCTGCCGTGCGAACTTGATAGACGTGTCGCTTAATGACTTAGTATGCCAGACGTCCGAATAAAATATGTGATTTTGAGAAGATGAAGAATAGTGTTAGTCGACTTGGTGGTTGCAATATATACTGATTGAACGTTACCACAGAAATTGACCCTCTTGCCTTTTACAGAAACAGTTGTTGCTGAATAATGTAATATATTTGAGAATCAAATATGAGCTAAATACTTCAAAGCATTTCGTCTACATAACAAACATTGTCATTTGTTTTTCAAATGATGAAATTAATAGTAAGAACAAAAAAGATAAAATCAAAGCGAGAAGATTTGAAATCAGGTCAAACAGCAATTAAATTTTTGTGATGTCACTTTTACCGTTCTGGAATTATGCCTCTTTACAAAGGGAAAATTTGCTAAAAAATGCTCAATTTTTCGTTTCCTTCCTCTTACTTTAGTTTGCCTCATCTAAATGCTGTGAAACTTATACAAAATGCTGATAACCACAAAACACAGATTAAGTTAGAATTTTGGTTATGTCACTAGTGCAAAATTGTTTCCGTTCGCTAACGTAACATTGCCTTTAACTTCAATGTTATTAAACGTTTATGCACATATGCTTATAACCACAAAACTCAGATCAAACACAAATTTGGTTAGTGTCTCGTTTACAGTTATCGAGTTATGTCACTTTATAACTTGATAAGCAAGCGGGGAAATCATTTGTGTCTCCATTTATTTCAAGTATATATGATACTCGATAGAAATATAAATTAAATTTAGTTAATCGAAAGGTTCCTAAGTCTACTAGGAGAGGCATTATATTGTACTTTACGTACTTACTGAAGCTTGTTTGGCGGGGACAATAGTACATTTTTATCTATAATAAGTTTTAATGTTTTGGTACATTGCATGTTTAAGTTAGTGTACTAACTGACTTGCAACTTGTCACAGCTGATGTTTTTTAAAGTTTAAGTTTAGATTTTTTCTGTTGGGTTATTTAGTAAATTATGCAAACAATCTATGTTGCTAAGTATTCAAAATTTTATATATTTAACTGATATATAGTATGGGAGCTGTTTTTTTTAAAGAGAATTTATAAAAACAGATACAAAAGTAAGTCATGTATGCTTATATCCTTACCACCTGTAACTATGACAAAATCCATAACGGTTGCTTGATGTGGAGCCAGCAACAAGTGGGATATTATAGAGTTTTTATAATTCTTCTAATTTGCTGACTAATTGATCTTTAATGGTATGCTTTTTAAAAAGGGGCCAGACATTTGATTTTATCTAAACCTTTACTTATCCAGTCTACTGTTTAGAATTACACACTTCATGGTCACGTCCCACGGTGGATCATTGTAAGGATTCTTCTACAGGTAAAAACGATGATTAACCTATAATATGAAATCAAACAGACCTACAAAAATTCAATTGCACGAGTTCGCTATCTATTTGCATCGTTGTTTATATGCGTAGCGGGTTATATGTCCATCCACAGTCTTCTGAGGTAAATTGATAGTTAATTAGATTGAATCTAAGATTAAACACATACGAAATGATGATATATATATATTTTATAATTTAAATACATAGTACACGTTTTAGTATGTTATATATTAGATATCAGAATTCTAATCAAATTGGCGAACGTGAACTTAACAGCTAATGCTCTTTTAAAATGTGCAGTTATTAATTAGAAATAACTTCTGATCGGAAAAGTCATCGGCTCTATCCAGAGAACTGTGAATTGTATGTTGTTCTCGTTATCCCAGGCATAGATTACCATAACCGTATTTGGCACAGCTTTTTGAAATTTTGGCTCCTTAATGCTCTTCAACTTTATAATTGTTTTGCTATTTTGATTTGAGCGTCACTGATGAGTCGTATGTAGACGAAACGCGCGTCTTGCGTATCAAATTATAAGCCTGGTACGTACCTTTAATAACTATCTATACCTCGCGGGGTCGATGTCACTGCTAGTGGTATCACCAGCCCAGTAGTCAGAACTTCGGTGTTGACATGAATATCAATTTTATGGTCATGTTAATGAATTCACTGTTTGCAAAAATATGAATTATTCGAAATACTAAGGATGTTCTTATCTCAGGCATACTTTACCTTATTCGTATATGGCATAGCTTTTTCGGAATTTTGGGTTTACAATGCTCTTCAAAGTTAAACTTGTTTGGCTTTGATCTGAGCGTTTCTGATGATTCTATTTATGAAGATGAAACGCGTCTATCGTATCAAATTATAATACTGGTACCTTTGATAACTATCTCTAGATTTCCCACTGTGATTTAGTGAGATATTTGAAAATTGATTAACTACTTTGCGTCGTAATGGTAAACCTTTGAACATCTCGTGTTGTTGGTTTTTTGTTTGTTTGTTGACATTTACCTCTGTCCACTTCACTTTATACAAGTCAGAAGTCAATATCTGCATTAAAGTTAATTGATGTTTCTGGTTTTTATACGACCGCAAAAATTGAACATTTTTTGGTCGTATATTGGTATCACGTTGTCGTCTCGTCGTCGTCGTTGTCGTCGTCCGAAGACATTTGGTTTTCGCACTCTAACTTTAGTAAAAGTAAATAGAAATCTATGAAATTTAAACACAAGGTTTATGACCACAAAAGGAAGGTTGGGCCAAAAAGGGTCCAAATAAGCATTTTTCTTGGTTTTCGCACAATAACTTTAGTATAAGTAAACAGAAATCTATTTCAACATAAGGTCTATGACCACTAAAGGAAGGTTGGATTGATTTTGGGAGTATTAAGTCCCAACAGTTTAGGAATTAGGTGCCAAAAAAGGTCCCAAATAAGCATTTTTCTTGGTTTTTGCACAATAACTTTAGTATAAGTTAATAGAAATCTATGAAATTTTAACACACGGTTTCTGACCACAAAAAAAGTTTGGATTGATTTTGGGAGTTTTTGGTCACAAACGATTAGGGGCCAAAGGGGCCAAAATTAAGCTTTGTTTGATTTTATCAAAAAATAATAATTTGGGTTCTTTGATATGCCAAATCTAACTGAGTGTGTATTCAGATTCTTAATTTTTGGTCCTGTTTTCAAATTGGATTTACATTAAGGTCCAAAGGGTCCAAAATTAAACTTAGCTTGATTTTAACAAAAATTGAATTCTTGAGGTTCTTTGATATGCTGGATCTAAAATGTACTTAGATTTTTATTACGACCGCAAATTGAAAAATTTTGGTCGTATATTGTATCGTTGGCGTCGTCGTCTGCGTCGTCGTCGTCCGAAGTGATTTTGTTTTCGCACTATAACTTTAGTATAAGTAAATAGAATCTTTGAATTTTAACACAGTTTATGACCGTAAAAGAAAGGTTGGATGATTTTGGAGTTTTGGTCCAAACAGTTGAGAATAAGGAGCCAAAGGGTCCAAAATTAAACTTTGTTTGATTTCATCAAAAATTGAATAATTGGGTTCTTTGATATGCCGAATCTAACTGTGTATGTAGATTCTTAATTTTTGGTCCCGTTTTCAAATCGGTCTACATTAAAGTCAAAGGGTCCAAAATTAAATTAGTTTGATTTAACAAAAATTGAATTTTTGGCTTCTTGGTATGCTGAATATAAACAATGTACTTAGATTTGTGATGATGGGCCCAGTTTTCAAGTTGGTCCAAATCAATCAAATTAAACAAGTATTTTCAATTGCACAGTATTGCGCAATAGCAAGAAATATATAATTGCACAATATTGCACAATAGCAAGAAATTTTCAATTGGAGTTATCTTTCTTTGTCCTGAATAGTAGTTGAATCAACTTAAATCATTGTTTTATACAATATACAATGTATATTCACTTTTACTACCAACTGATAAAATTAAAACAATCTTTACCATTCAATGATAATAAGCACTTTATTTACCTTTTAATATTTTATGATGTATTTAAATGAGTAGTTATTGTTGCAAACTCCATTCGAAATTTGAATTGAGATCAATTTTGGAATAAGGGAAAAGGGGGATGTTAAAAAAATGGGGGGGGGGGGGGGGTTCAATTTTTCTCATTTCAGATTTCATAAATAAAAAGAAAATTTCTTCAAACATTTTTTTGAGAGGATTAATATTCAACAGCATAGTGAATTGCTCAAAGGCAAAAAACTAATTTTAAGTTTATTAGACCATATTCATTCTGTGGCAGAAACATGCTGTGTCAACTATTTAATCACAATCCAAATTTAAGCTGAATCCAGCTTGAATGCTGTGTCCATACTTGCCCCAACCGTTCAGTGTTCAACCTCTGCGGTCGTATAAAGCTGCGCCCTGCGGAGCATCAGGTTTAATTATCAATTGAAGAACTATTGTTACGCCACCGCCGTTGCAGAGGAGGCATTTAGCTTTACACTTGTCCGGCTGTACGTCCGTACGTCCGTACGTCCCGAAGTTGGTTTACGTTCTCTACCTTAAGTTTGCCTCAACTAAATGGCACAATGCTTATTACCACAAAGTACAGACCAAGTTTGAATTTTGGTGGCGTCACTATAATCGATCTGGAGCTCCTTGTCAAATGAAAATTGCTGAATTTTTTGTTTCCGATCCGTTCTCTTATTTTAGTTTGCCTAAACCAAAAGTTATGGAACTTATACACGATGCTTATTATAACAAAATACGGATCAAGCTCGAAAAAGGATGGCGTGACCGTCACTTTTGATTGTTTTTAGTAATGCCCTTTATTAAACATAAATATTGCTGACTTTTTTGTTCCCGTTCTCCAACTTAAGTTTGCCTCGACCAAATGTTATGAAACTTATACACAATGCATATTACCACATAATACAGATTGAGTTTGAAATTTGATGGTGTCACTAAACCGTTCTTAAGTTATTCCCCTTTATAACCACAAAACTCAGATCAAGTACACATTTGGGTAGCATCACTTTTATTGTTCTCTAGTTTTGTCTCTTTATAACTGTATATGATATTCAAGCGGGGCATCATATGTGTCCCATGGACACATTTCCTACTTATTTGTAAATTAAAATACAGTGATAGGCTGAGATCTTGGAAACTGAAATACTAGTTTTAAATCGTTTTGTTTGCATATATTCCAGTCCCAGGTATGCATCGGTATTGTGTTATTCCGATCTTCACCCGACATTTAATATGCGTTACGTACTTCTGTAATTACTATTTGAACATGTTGAATAACAAATTTAACATTTATTTCGTTTTACTAAGGTTTTTCTTTTAAATTTTGACCATACAAATTCCCAAACTACAAGTTATGCACTTGAAGGCAGGCTCATATGTACAGGGATTTAAGATTTATCAAGTTGGGTGGTCGTTCGAAATAATACACATTAATTTTCATGATTGCAAGTCACTTACAACACTATAGTCAGCACTTCTGTGTTTTGGCAGGATATGTCATTGATATGGTCATAATTATAAATCAACTGTTAACAAAACATTAATTGATATTTTAAAATTAAGGATTTTCACTTTTATTTGACGAAAGTTTTCGGAAATTCGAGTCCTCTACAACAGCGCACGTTATTTGACCTTTTAGATCTTTTTGATTTGATAGTCACGAGTCTTTTGTAGACGAAACGCGTGTATGGCGTACAACATTTTAATCCTGGTATATTTGACAAAATAACTTAAAGGCATAAACTGAAAAATGTTTAATTAAGTATAAAGTAAGTACGCTGACTTATATTTCTATGATACTTGTTCTCTAGTGAAAACTTTTCTCATTGGCAATCCTACCACATTACCACTTATTTTCAGTAACGATTGAATTAATTATCATTAATACATTATATCACAAAATCTTACTTCTTCATTTTTGAAACGTTATATATAAGTAACTTATAGTAATTTACAGAATTTTCTTAAGTATAGAAATGGGTGGATAAAACCTGGTCAGTGTTCTCCCCAGACATTTCCTTAAGCTTCCTGGTAAAAAAGAAAATTTGAAATACCATCTTGTTTCTAAGAATAAAGCATCACATCACATCCATAACATAATCTATAAGAAAACCAATTCAGATAGCATCACATTCAAGAAATAAAGCATCACATTACCATAATTATTAAAGGCCGTGGGGATTACATTACTGGTTTTAAAGCTAGCTAAACCCCTACCTTTTATGACAGTCGTATATGATTATATTATACACAATGCTTATTACTGCAAAATACAGATCAAGTACGAACTTTATTTTACTGTTCTTGGGTTATTCCCTTTAAAACGTTATATTTGCAAGCGGGTGCATCATCTGTGTTATCAATATCAATTTTAAAGGGAGGTCCTTTATTGGTCCTGTTAAAGGAAACTGCTTGAAATATGCACGATATTACCATCTTTCCTAAAAGGAAATTAATGGTGCAATCTAGTCTGATTGCTCATTTCATGTTCGTGATGTCATGCAAACAAGGAAAGCGTTAACCGTTGACACAAAACTGTCGAACTCTCACCAAAAGAAGTGTACAGATTAGGCGGTGGGTTTTTCCATAAGGAATTATAAAATGTCAAACAAGGAACTAATACTTATTCGTATTTAAATCGTCAAATACCGTGATCAAAGTGAATGTTAAATAGCAAGGAAGCTTTTTTTTCTTCCTCCTTCAAATACAACACCAAGAAAACAATAAATTACTCCTTTTCTTTCTCTATATTTGTATTGCCGTCGTTGTACAATTTATTTTACCTTCTCCTCTTCAACCACTAGTCTAGATCACCGTCACACAGAGAGAAAATCTTACATCTGCTAAAATACTTAGAATCAGGTCAATTAAGACATAAATATTATCATTTCCCACCAAAAAATATCTGACGACTTATCAAAAAAAGTTATTGTTTTAATAATATTTTTGTCGGTAAAAAAAGGGGGGATCGTATTTTACTTTCATAAATTTTCTCGAAATAGATGCACTGTCGAACATTTTGAAAATATTCTGCTTTTTTCGTGATTTTTCTTTTATAAATAATGTGAGATTTTTTCTATACGTACTGAAGCCGGTAAAAAATTAATCTAATGCCATTCATTTCTTTTAAATAAGCACTTGATTAACTGTAAATTCGAAAAAAAAAATTATTATACTCATCATACTACGCATCATAGCAATATTTTTTTCATCGATAAAGGAGGACCAGAATGAGAAAGGCTATTAGGGTCACACAAAAAAATATTTTTCTCTTAATTACGAATAAATATTTCGTAATTACGAAAAAAAATCGCGTATAATAACGAGATAATCATCGCGTAATTACAAGAAAACTATCGCGTAATTACGCGATAAGAAGTTTTTGTTATCGTAATTACGTTTTTTCTCGTAATTACGAGATAATTTTCTCGTAATTATACAAGATATTTATCTCGTAATCTCGTAATAAAAGAATAGAGAAACACGTTTTCTCTTTATTACTTCTTCGTAATTACTATCCTTTCTATCGTATTTTTAAGCCCCCATACATTATATTTGCATGCTTTATCCCCCGTATTTCTCTATTCTCTATAAGTTTGGCCAATCCAAGTCTCTATAGTCTTTATATCTAAGCCCCCTCTCTCAATGTTTTCTATATTTTTCATCAATTTCACTTATTTTTATTCTTTATTTTTCAATCCTTTATGTTGTTTAATCATTAAAATTGAGAATGGAATGGGGAATGTATCTATTCTTTAAACCATATTATATATACAGGCCCTCTTTATCTTTAAAAAAGATATTCTTATGATGAGTATAAAAAATAATATTTATTTTCAAATTTACAGGAAATCAAGTGATTATTCAAGAGAAATCAATGCCATTAGATTATTATTTTACCGACGTCAGTTCTGAGTACATTCAGTATAATCTCACATTATTTATAATGCTAGATGTTATTGCCGGCGGCAAAATTGTGCTATTGCGCAATACCGTGCAATTGAAGATAACTTAATTGATATTGCGCAATGCTGTGCAATTGAAGATTAGTTAATCATTGCTATTGCATAATACTGTGCAATTGAAGATTACTTAATTTCTATTGCGCAATACTGTGCTATTGACGTATTGTGCAATGCTGTGGTTTATCATGTTTATTGCGGATTCTTATATGTGCTTCATTCGCTTTGTGAACAAACCCCTGCTCTAAATCCAATAAAATAACTCTTTAATAAATATAATTTTAGACAGGTCAGTTGATTTTTCCATTTTTATTTGTCTGAAAATCACATTTTTATTGTAAAACGCCCATCTATAACAAGTTTGTTAAACTGTATTGCCCTGAATATTGATATTTAAAAGAAAAGTAGAGAGAAAGAACCTGGCCCAGTGGGGGAACGGACTCTTTTGGGCGAACGAACTCATGGGGAACGGACACAGGGCGAACATGTATCCAGGGCGAACGGATCCGATACCGAATTGAGACCCCTCCCCCTTTTTTTCCGTCCATGATTGCAAAATGGTGTCTTATAATTCAAAGTGTGTATTGCTCGTTAATTATTTAAATAGATTTATCTTAATCATATACCGGTCCATAAATCAGTTGGTGTTGTGTTTTATCGACCTCACGAAATTAAATTCTAAAATACATATGCCCTTTAACCCGGAAGTATGCACTGGCATTGACATCGAGGTTACAACTAAAATGGCGGCACTGGTGTAAAGCTTTCAAACGACATGTTTAATTTTGCTAGGTTTTGTGTTTTATAGGCTGCATTCAATAATAAAATGGCAGAAGAGACAGTGTCATTAAACGGAGAAGAAGAAGAGCTAAGCCAGTTAAAGATATGCGTGTTATGTGCTACAGATCTGAAGGACAAGTCTCCCAAACTCTTGCCGTGTTTACATTCTTTGTGTGAAAACTGTCTAAATAGTTTATTCCAGTTACAAGTGCAGCAACAAACTGAAGGTTCTAGTACAACAAATAACAATGAAAAAACTGGTAAGATACCAAATAATGTTTACCCTTCTTTTTGTAATTCGACCGAACAAATTATTCCAATTTGCAGGGATCTCCATGGCCTGTTTAACGATGTCATCTTGTGATGTCAAAATGATCTTGCCATCGTCAAATGATCCTGCGACATTGTTCAAATGTCTCGCGCCCATCGTTCAAATGACCTGCGCCATCGTTCAATTGTCTTCCGCCATCGTTCAAAACTGTTATCGTTTTAGTAGCTGACGCCATTTTTTTTTGCAATTATAATCAAATGCATGTAATTGCATAACCCTCAGGCTTTTTTATATTATTATCCAATACAGTTCTAACACCTGGGGATATCCGGATTAAGATCGCTAATCACTTGTACCTGAGCTTGTACAGGTAAATCAACAAACCAGACAGGAGATTACAATCTGAAGATAAACGATTCAATTGTTGAATTATTCAACTAAGTTTCCGCAAATTCTATGATAATTTAGATTGAATAAATAAATTAATAATCCCAGTTACAAAGAAAACAGTTAAAAAAGTCGAACACATGCTTTTATTTTGACTTACGCAATCGACATCCCCTTTTTTGAGATGTACAAAATAAGACGTAAAACAGTTATTATTATTAAATCGCAAATAACTCGAGTACTGCTGTATTGGAACGATAATATAGAATAACTTTTATTTCCTGTAAAGAAATGTCGTATCGTAATTCCGAATTCATTTCGTAGTTTACAATCAAATTGATACATCCGCATTTCCGGTTTCTATTCAGACTCGAAAGATGCATGTTGCATAGCAACAATTTGCTAGATAACATGGATAAAATCATTAAAAACCTTTTCATTTGTCAACGTTTGCTTTACAAATCTCTTTAACATTTTACATAACCCGTACGAATGTTTTGTCGTTGCTTCAAATCAGCCATACCGGTAATGCGATAATGGGTTCATGACTTCTGTATTAAGTGTCCGTGAAAAATAAGCTCTACTGTCTACATGATTTTTAACCCCCATAACAATTACTAAAATAGCAAGAAACCTACATGTGGACCTTCATGACAGCTTTTAGTCATTCTCGACTAAAGTGGGGGCATGAAGGCTTGGCCTTTGAAGTTATACTTCTATTTACAATGAAAATTCAAATAAATATAATTTAAATAAGCAATGAGTAAGCATGTTCACCAATCCTTATGTGGAGGGATGGTATACTTTCGATCACGCTTCACTGTACGGAGTACGCACGGTTTGTGATGGTGAAATTTCCTCCATGGTTCAATTTTCATCCATGGAGATCCCTGATTTGATTTTAAACTTACCCATGCATGATTATAAACCCTTGACTGATCAGTTGAGGCATGCATGAGGTTGTCATATTTCAAGACTGTAAATCATAGTTAGCTATCATCATCTTTTTATTCTTCAACTTTTAACATAGATTTCCAAACGGCCGATATAAATAAGTAAAGAAGATGACTTGGTGTGCCATGATGTGGTATCAGTGACAATGAGACTTAAATTTTCAAGTCACAATGTATAAGAAAAATTCATAAATAGGTGAACTACAGCCTTCAACACAGAGCCCTGGCTTACTCAAAACAACAAACTATATTATATAAGAGGGTGGTAAAGGGTTATTTTCGTGCAACGTTTTCGGCCTTTTTATTTCACGTGTTTTCGTGTTTTGACATTTTATTTCTCGTTTTCTCGTGTTTGGTTTGACGTGCGTGCCTCGTGTTCTCCTTTATTTATTTTTCGTGTTTCGTGTCGGTACTCTTAATTTCTCGTGCCTGTCCCGCATTTGATTAAAAAGTAAACCGGGACTAAATTCAAAGTCAGTCCGGAGATTGTTTTAAATTATGTGTCCCCAAAATACTAAAATTGCTATCAAATTAATTATTATGAATAATATTTTCTTTCAAATCAGTTGCAACTAGCGGACGCTAAAATGTGACTGCAAGGTCATCATGTCCATTATATAATGACTAGATGATCTCCAAGAACGGCCGATTAATAAATTATTTTTACTTTTTCCATTAATATTTACGATTGTATTTCTTGTGCTTCGTTTTTTCCGATTTTTATTTTCCGTTCAACGTTTTTGCGATTTTTATTTCACGTGTTTTCGTGATCAGGGCCCCCCTTTACCACCCTCATATAAGGCTACAAAATGAACCACAACAATGTCAACAAAAAACGACCACTGAAGAATACATACATGTACAAAAATAGTGTAGCTGTAGTCTTACACCTAGGACATCATGTGCATTAAAATGCAGCATGTTTCATGTAAATGAAACGACTCAAGTTTCTTGAAAATTTCAATGTTATGAAAATTATTGAACTAACGCATTCATGCAGACATACTTTTTAAAAGAGGGACGAAAGATACCAAAGGGACAGTCAAACTCATAAATCTAAAACAAACTGACAACGCCAAAAGTCTTAACAGCTTGTATGCATGTGTTTTTAATATACATTTTGTGAATATAATATGAGAAATCTACATCATACATGTATAACATATTATCAACCAATGCTATTTCATTCAGTGATTGTTGAAGTAGAATACAGTATCATGCAGACTACACAGAGAAATTTTGTGTTTTCAGGACATTCAGTCTGGTAAACAACCTACATGTAGCTTTACCAGACCGAATGAAATTTTACCAGACCAATTTTTTTTTACATCTAATTGTACATGCATGACATGTATATTATCCGACAAAATACAACAAACTTATGACTTGTAGTGCCCTTCTCCTTTCCAAAATGCAAAAAAAACAAAGTCATGTGACAAAAGTGTATATTGTTATGAAAGTTTTATTGGATTTTGACTTGTTTTTGAAATAAACATATAATTTAGAGTTTCTGTATAAAAATAAACATCGCTGTCATGAATAATAAAGATGAAAATGAATTTTGAGATTGTTTGGGAATTTTGCTAGAATGTTAAATGTTAGGAAAATTCATGAAAAAAACCCAACACCGAACATTCAGACCATTTTATCAAACTGAAACTGATCCATTACATAATGTATTCATTCGATTTGTCCAACTGTCCGATGAATTTCGTGTAGTCTGATCATGACATTAATAAAATTACAGAACACATGCTAAAGGTGACAAGCAAGTGAATTTAAAGAGCAATAGCATTTGTTTTTATGCCCCACCTACGATAGTAGACAGGCATTATGTTTTCTGGTCTGTCCGTCTGTCCTTCCATCCGTTCGTTCGTTCAGGTTAAAGTTTTTGGTCAAGGTAGTTTTTGATTTAGTTGAAGTCCAATCAACTTCAAACTTAGTACACATGTTCCCTATGACAAAAATGTATGATATGATCTTTCTAATTTAATTGCCAAATTATACTTTTGACCCCAATTTCACGGTCCACTGAACATAGAAAATGATAATGCAAGTTTCAGGTTAAAGTTTTTGGTCAAGGTAGTTTTTGATGAAGTTGAAGTCCAATCAACTTAAAACTTAGTACACATGTACACTATGATGTGATCTTAATAATTTAATTGCCAAATTAGACTTTTGACCCCAATTTCACGGTCCACTGAACGTAGAAAATGACAGTGCAAGTTTCAGGTTAAAGTTTTTGTTCAAGGTAGTTTTTGATTTAGTTGAAGTCCAATCAACTTGAAACTTTGTACACATGTTCCTTAGGTTATGATCTTTCTAATTTAAATGCCAAATTATATGTTTTATCCCAATTTCACGGTCCACTGAACATAGAAAATGATAATGGGAGTGGGGCATCCGTGATTCCGTGTACTATGGACACATTCTTGTTTTTTTATATTTTCCATACATGCCATATATCTCAATTAAACTTTTACTTAAAAGTTGTGAAATTTATTTCCTATTTTTCTGTATATTTCTTATACATGGACTTAGTTTTTATTCCAATTAACATTACATAGTCCATGCAGTCTGCAGTTAAAGTTTTTGAAACATTTATAAGATTGATGATCATGAACCATTCTGGATTTTTACCAAACTTTAAAGAAGCTTCTTACAATCAAAAGATAGTGTCTAGAGAAACCTTATAAATAAATTTGTCCCCATTTTTGTTTAAACTGCTACTAACAGCTAAAGTAGGCAAGACACTGGGTTCCTCTGAATCTTTTTGTGCATTTAGATTTTTTATTTTGTGCTCTGTTTTCAATTGACTTCACTGATACCACATCATGGCACACCAAGTCATCAATTTTTATTAATTTTTTTTTTTAGAACCAAAGCCAAGCACAATATTGTGTCCTGCTTGTAACTGCACTGTAGAGAAGTCAGCTGTCGTGGATAACAGATTCCTATCTATTGAAGCGCCTACTGTAATCGATGAAGAAGATGAAGAAGAAAAGGATGATGAAGGACCTATTTGTACAGGATGTGAAGAAAGTCAGAACGTGAAAGCTACATCCTTTTGTAATGAATGTCAAGAATATTTGTGTAATGAGTGTGTTTTTGCTCATAAACGTGTCCGAATTACTAAAGATCATACCATAGTTCCGAAAGATGAAGGTAAAAAGGATGACGATTCGCCCGATAATTCCACACAAAAAATGATTAATTGTCAAATACATAAACATGAACAACTTAAACTATTTTGTGAAACATGTGAAAAACTGACGTGTCGCGATTGTCAGTTACTTGAACATAAAGACCATAAATATCAATTCTTGCAAGAAGCTATTACGCATCAACGTGAGAATTTACAAAACGCTGTTGTGAACTTAAAAACAAAGTTAGGAAATTATAAACAAGCGAATGAAATTCTTAAAGGTAAACATCATGAGCTAAGAAAACGAATGACAGAAGAATCCGAAAAAATTGTGAAAGCTCGTGATACAGTCATAGAAAAATTTAAGAAATATTCTGAAAGTTTAATTAATCATTTAGAACAATATGTTAGTAACAAGACAACTATAATTGCCGACAAGCAACGTCTGGTTGCTGAAGCACTTTTAAAAATGCAGCATTCTGTAGACTTTGTTGAAAATGCTTTAACTATTGGAGATGATGTGTCAATTTTATATACAAAAGGATTAATGGTTAAAAACTTGAAGCAACTTTCAGAAAGTGGCATTCCTTTTCAGCCTAGCTTTCTTAATTACAGCATTGTTTATGAAAATGAAATAGACATTTTAATAAAGAACCAACAGAAGTTAGGTTTTCTACAAATTGATGGGAACTGGTTCCCCCAGAAAACAGTTACTGTTGCTGCACCTCAATCTCAGGGTAATCATCCAGCTATTCCACAGCAACAACAAAACCGACAACCTAGATTTCCCTCAAACCATATATCACAAGCTGCATTTAATGCACAGATACGAGAAAAAATTCGTCATTTACCACCTGAACAGCAGTCCCTTTATGAGGCTAAGTTACGTGAAAAGTTTCGCATGCAACAACAGCAAGCTCAAATAAAAGCACAACAGCAAGCTCAGCAAGCACAGATGAACAGAAATCAGAATACTTCTATGATCCAAAACCAGTTAAATAACCATGTTATGAACCGTCCAAATCAACATGGGGTTCCAAACAGATCACTACCTCAACAGAATAATCAGCTTGCTATGACTGCTGCTGGACATCTAGCTGCTCTTTCACATCAGAGGCATTCCCCACAGCCACAGCCACCTCATTATCGCAACATTGCTCCAGCTGTACCAGGTATGAGACCTAATCCACAGAATACATTCCAACATTATAATAACATTTCTTTAGTGGGAGGGGCTCAGAATGGCAATTCTAATATGCCCAATCCAGTTGTAAACAGAGAAAAATCATGGAGTAATTGTCGCATGGCCTCAGCTGAAACCTCGCCAGGTAAATACAAAGCTTTGTGGATTTTCCCCATCACTCATTGTCGTATCATCCACTCAGTTTCAGTTTCATCCTGCATGCTAACCTTTGTTGTCTGTGTAAACTAATTGCCACTTGTAACCTTAATTTCTCCATTTTGTTTGACCCTACACCTATAGCTACATTCATGTGCATCTGTGTACATGATCTTTTATCATTTGAACAAAATCCATATTTTTTGGCATTTTTCTTGAAATTTTGTTTATCTTTATTTTTTTTAACTTTGATTTTTCGAATTTAGACATGTTAAACTGCGGTACATGTATAAACATGATAAAAAAGAAAAAAAATGATGTCAGATGGCATGATCAAGATATAAAACATTTTTGACACAGGCACAGCCCAATCTTGCCAATCAGGAGGTAAAAGTGTTTAAGCAAATATAAACATCATAAAAGTTCAATCAAATTTAAAAAAACTTCACGGTTGAACACGTTTAATTAATTAAAATGAACATAATGAAAGAATAAAGTGGAAATTAAAATAAGTTCTTAAATAAAATAAAAGCCAACTTTGATGTGAAAAATTATTTTATCAACTGATTTAGTCATGCTAATGCTAAAATAATACACATTATAAGCATGATATGTACTTTTTATTGTTCATTCTTTCATGTTTATAGTCATTTAACAAATGTTTAGAAAAAAGCATAAATTACATAACAGGAAATATCAATTTATTATTGAGCCTGCATCTGTTGTTAATTAACAAAATGATTAATGTAAATCTATACATTGTCTATACAAATGTACTTTTAAGATAGACAGAAAATTCTAATTTTTTGCACAGGTTTTTACTTGAGAAAATTCTATTGTTATATCCCATGTTCAGACGTCCACATGTTGCCATTTTTCATTTATACACCTACCTTTATTTAAAAAAAGTGATTTCATCAAAGCCAGGCCATACAAACAAAATATATAAGTACATGAAGTATGTTCACCATGTTTACAGTCTAACAGTATTTTGAGCATGTTGAGGTGCCCATGTCCATGATGTCCTACATCATTTTATCATAAGTCACCTTTGCCAGTGTTTGAGTGCATTAGTCTTATTCACTAATAAATTTACTGTTACATGTATCAAACAAAATTGAAACAAAGCTAATGTCATGATATGGTTTTCTGGTTGTTGGATTGCCTAATTTAAGGATTGTGTGCATGGAACAAAAAGCATCTGAATGACTGAAGTTAGATTTCAAACTTGTGATCTTTTACCATGATAATGATACTGTATTGATTTATACTGGCTATGGTCATGTATTTTATCATGACTTTCCCTAGTTTTTACTGCTAAAACACCAAATACATTGTACATATTGTAAGTGCTGGGGCCTATATATATCAAACAATATGGGATGGATTGTAACCTTGCATGGGTGTATTGCTTGCACTACTTTAGAATCTACAGATTGTTGCAACTTAAACATATTCCAAATCATTATCTACAAAGTGTACCTTGTGACTCAGTTCATGTACAAATGTATGTCCAGTAATAAGCAGGTAATGGGGCAGCTTATAAGGCAATGTAAGGTACTGGTAAAAAAAACTATTTGAAGCATGTCTCTAATATATTACATCTGAATATTCTTCTCATACTTAGGCCAACTAAAATTAATTAGTAGATTTTCATCCAAATTTTTGAAAAAAATGGGGCGGGTGGGAGGATTTTATTT
The DNA here is from genome assembly GCA_019925275.1 of Mytilus edulis. NCBI lineage: Eukaryota > Metazoa > Mollusca > Bivalvia > Mytilida > Mytilidae > Mytilus > Mytilus edulis. Next base: position 64,947,296 of record CM034351.1, on the reverse strand, counting down.
TTTAAATTTTATTTCATATGAAACCTTGTCACGTGTTATTCATATATATGCAAGTGTAATAATAAGCTTATATCATGTAAATACATCCATAAGGTATCGTGCATAAGACAATAACAATCAAAACCAAGGAGTAACCAAAGACTTATAAAACAAAAAGACATTTACATCAACAGTTACAAATAATAAGTAGGAAACAACACGAACTCCACTAAAAACCAGGAGTGAAATCAAGTGCTCTGGAAGGGTTAGCATTTCCTGCACCGTATACGGAACCCGTCATGTTATTTCTTTGTTCAGTTCGGTAATGATGGAAGGTTGTTATGACTGAGGAAGAATATCACTAAGATATGATTTCCGACACACTTTTGTCATAATGGCCAACCAGCTCATGATGGCGACCATAAAATTGCTTGAGTGATGACCTAAATTTGATTGATTTATAGTCCTGTCTTAGCATCTTTTGAGAAATCAGTAGTAACGTATCAATTGAGACACATATACTCCATATACTGGTGCCACTTTTTCAAATTCGTATATATATATATATCTCTGATTGTCAACCACTGTTCTACATGTAATTGCCGCTTTTGAAACCCATTTTATAATAAACAGCAGAAATGTGGAGAAATGCTCTCTTCAGTTGGACTACCTACATCAAATGTATTCATACCTGCCAACTGTCACTATTTGAGGGGGGTTTCCCCCATGGCGGCTCCCAAATTGAAATTTTGAAAGAGCAATTTTGTCCATTATTTCTAACAAAACAATTAATTTTACAATGACATAGGGCTTGTAAAGGTATGAAGAAGCCAAAAAACAACATTAAAATGTATTTGAAGGCCCCCTTGAAGGTTTTTTTAGGACTATGACAGCCATATTGCAAGCAAAACCCCCATGGGCATTTTGAAAAGTTGGCAGGTATGTGTATTTTGCTTTCTTATTGTTGTCCTAATAAAATGAAGCAAATGCATTGGTATGCAACACGAGTACGATAAGTACAGAATAAAATGAAAACTCAAACAGTGTTGAAATAATATGGTTAGTCCTTAATATGCAAGATGCAAATATTTATATATAATTACAATGTAGAACATAAAGTTGTTTAATGACTCTATCGAGGGTATTGGGACAGAGGATGTTTGCTGTTTTTCTACAAACGAAAGGCATGGCTAAATCTAAATCTAAGAGCTTGCTATAAATTAATAAATTAAAAATGCGTATGTTTGTCGATTTTCTGAACTCAATATACGGTCAGCAATCTAAAAAGCACAGTGCTAAAAAGTTCATGCTTGTGTCAATTTCTTTATTCCAGTCAAATGTGTTCCACGATTCTTACGCTTTTGGGTTTCATTCACAGTCCAAATTTCTTGACACAAAGTCATTGTATAAATAAAATAAATCCAAGGTGTTTTACTCGTTTACTCACAAACATTTGTGTCATTTGTGACATACGGCGATTTGCATTCTTTGACACAGCGTATTACTCGTAACCCGAATATTTCACGCCCTTCTCGTAATCAATCTCTATTCTCGGTAAATGATGTTGTCATCATAGACCAGCAGAATATATCGACTTAATCATTCAGTAAGAATACTCTAAGAAATACGAAAACCGAAATTAATACAGAAAGTTTTACATGAAACGAAATTATCGACGGTTACCGGTAACGGAAATGAACAAAATCCGGAAATCGTATTTTTTACAAAAATAAAAAAATCGGGGCGGGAAGATTTCCGAGGGGCGGGCGGGGATGAAAATCTATCAATTAATTTTAATTGGCCTTACATGAATTATATATAATGTAAATAAACATGATAAGAATCATACATGTATCTTGCTACATATTTTAAGTATATATATATATTCATCTTTGGATATGTTTGAGGAGAATCAAGATGTACCATTCTATTTGACATGTGAGATCACTTGTAGTATTTGTTCCTCAAGCTGATTAAGACTACCAGTGAAGTATGAAATACACACACACACAACTGTACATTTTACATTATATTCCCATGTCACAACTCAGTATACACATACTTTACTGGTGCAATTTGTTTGAATATATGTCATGTACCTTTTTATTTATTCATTTTGGTCTTAACCATGTTAACTGGTGCAACCCTTCTTTAAAAAATAGTACCATTTTCATTTGTATACATGTACATGTGTTAATGCATGCATGTAGATATAAACATTTAAATATGTTCACTGATTATGCATGCTATGTAGATGTTATATTCCTTATTTCAATTTTGTGTTAGATATATTTCTTAGAAAAATTGCACCATTTGTCATGTTTGTACATGTAATTAGTAGTGTATTAATATACATGTTGCACAGTCATAGCTATAGCTACATACACACATTGATAAACACTCATATATTATTATGTTTCATCATATAGGTGCCCAGGCTGCAGCCTATGCCAACAAGACGCCAAGTCCAGCAGGAGCAGGATTTGACCATCAGTCTGGTGCAGCAGCAAGTCAGCCAGCACCAATAGACCAGTTACAGGCCTGGGCCTCACAGACAGTCCAAAGGTACAAATGTACTTCAAACAACTAAAAAAATAGTAGTTTTGTCTATTTGCCATAAACTGCATTGATATATTTTATTCCAAGCCTGGAAGTGCCTTGAACACTAGTGAAAATCTTGATTATCTTACTGGTAGTATGTTTATTAATTCTAGTTATTTCCTTAACATTGCGACTTTTGTGAACTTATGAGCACAAAGAAAGCTTCAAGCGAAATGCTCAAATGCTAGTTGTTTTAAAAAAACTGTTTATTTATTTCATGTGTATGCATTGTTTCATGCTATCATATATACAAATATGAAGTTATTTAGAGTACAAAGAAGAAGCAAATGAAAGTGTTTTTCAAAAAGTGAAAAAAAAAAAAAATTACTAATTAAGAATGCAAAAAATCTCATCATGCTCATAATTAAACAAAAGCTTTACAAGATTGACCAATAAAATTCAATTGAAATCCTATATGGTTTTTTGAGTTTTCATGTAATTCATTTTATAATTTTAGTGATCATCAGAAATTTAAAAGGGAAGAAAGATCATCCTGTGCCTTCAGTACTTCATCACAGGAGAAAAGATTACCTACTCCCCCAGCATTAAAACCAGCTTCAGCGCCAGCGTCTGCTGAAACCACTCAAACAAGTAACCCACCAACACCCATATACCCTCCCTCCACGGGAAAATCTATGCCACAAACCAAAGAAGAGGATCCAAATGAAGATTGGTGTGCTGTTTGTCAGAACGGAGGAGATTTACTGTGTTGTGACAAATGTCCAAAAGTCTACCATTTGAAATGTCATGTTCCTGAACTTAGTCAGTTCCCATGGTAAGATTTGAAATGAGTCTACAATAACATTCTTTTGTTTTTCTAATATTATAAATGTACATGTATATGCAACAACTTAGACATTTTTACAAGAAAATGATTACTATTGATTTAACACTGTTGCATGATAAATTAGCTAGTGACTTACTACATGTACTAGTGTACCTATCTTAGTTCTGGATAAGGGACAGATGTGTGATTAAATTTTAATTCCTTATTGATTAAAACTTGAAAATTATTAGAAACAGGACCATTTGTAGCTTGCACATAATATAACTATGATAACATGATGCATGACTCTTAATCTGTACATACAATGTAGGAACTCATGAGGAAAGAATGACAGTTGGCCTTGTCTGTTGTTTTAATGTGTTTGACCAGGCTGGGTCAAACCAAACACTTGGCAATATGTTTTTGCTGCTTCACATTATTCATATCTTATTGTCAAAAGGAGAAAAGATTACCTACTCCCCCTGCATTTAAACCAGCTTCAGCGCCTGCTGAAACCACTCAAACAATATATGCATTTTACCTGCCACTTGACATTAAGCGGCCATCAGTCATAACCATCCTCTTGTGAGGGATTAATAAGAAATGTCATATAACATGATTAAAGCATGTGTTTAATTTAACAACTGATAGACATAGTCTCCCAAGTTTGATATGAAGCATACTTTTGATTCAGTAATTGTTCTATATTTTTTTTCTCTCTCATTTATTATAAATTATTCATGTTATTAGGCCAATCTTCCGGATGAAATTAAAGTTTGATAATCAGAAAATTTATTTTATATGGTCAAATATATTGAATGCTTAACCTGTTAGATTTAAAGCCTTGTAGCCTATATGCATGCTTATCCCCTCTTCACATCAAACATGTTTATATGTTTATTGTCAAACATAAAAAAAAAAAAAAAATTTCGAATTTGTGGCCATCTTTTCATAAACATGATAAATCTTGATAATAGAGCTATAAGATTATAAATGTTCTCTTTTAAGTAACAGACAATAACATTGAAATGTATTGATTTTACATACATTTACATGACTTCAAATTAAAATATTTTTAGTACAAAAAAGTACTTGTTTATTTAGCATGTTTAGAGAAGATAAAAAAAATAAAATATATTTTTTTTCTTAATTCAGTACAATTTTAAATAGAAAATTTAGGCAAAATAAATTGATGTACTTGGTTCTGTAATTGTTTCCATTTTAGGATAAATTTAATAAAAAAGATAAATAAATGTTTTTTTTTTTAAACTTTTAGACACATAGCATGCATCATGTGCATTGTTAATATTTAAAAATAACCCTACTAAAAGATCACTCTTACCTTAATTTGCTAGATAAAAAGAGGTGATATACAATGAAATACATGATATATAATTTTCACAAAATATATTTTATAGTGTACAATTCTGAACCTTCCATCTCTAGTTTTTTTAACAAAAATACAGGTTATGAACCAGCTATGATAAGTTAACTATAAGGAAGATCTGTTGTATTATATGATCATTTAACATGTTCAACACTAATCATTGGTTGCCTGCATTTGAGAATGTTTGCTTGCGCTTTCCTTTGTTGTCAATAATGCATCATTAATAATTTTTAGCAAGATAAAAATGAACCACGATTTGTATTCTAGTGGAGAATGGCAGTGTACTCTGTGTAAGACGGACGAACAAGTTGTTCTGAAAGAGAAAGAAAATAAAGAATTCTCATATATTCCTGGAACAAAAAGAAAAGCTCCTACAGGATTGTCGGAACATGAGAGGAAGGTTTGTTATTTATTTAAGACTTAAATTAAATTAACAAGATGTAGTGTAATTGCCAATGATACAACTACCGAACAAAGACAAAATAATTATAAGTCAATGTATGACCTTCATCAATGAGCAAATCTGTACATTATCATGATTGTAATATAATATCTCAAAAGGCACTGAAATGACTAAAAGTAAAACATTTCAAACAAAAAACTAAGGGCCTGATTTACGTACAATAGAGAAAAAAAAATGGATTGTAGTGTCTAAAGAATCAATGAACTGTGTAGTAATGATCTAAAAAATGCATTATCTAGGATAAGTTCATGTTTTTAAGAAAAAAAATCTTTCAACACATGAATTGATGAAACATGTATGAAATGTTTGCCACTGGATGTGAAGCACAATCAATAAACACATGAAAAAGACAAATCGGTCATGACCATGTTGAAATAATGTGGATCAGAATATAAATGGGTAACCATTTAAATCACTTAATTGTTACGGTGAGAACAAATTTGTTAAAAATTGATTGATTGTTGACCTCTGGATAAGTCTGTTGCAGTATCCAGTCCTTATTGTCTTTAGCAAATCTTTTCAATGGTTTTACTTAATAAAGAAGCTCTTGTTGAAATATTTGAAAAAGCACTAGCTGCAGTAAAGCCTTTTTGTGTCAAATCATCCTAGTTTATACTGAGGATTTGAAATCCTGAGTTAAATTAATAACCTGAGAGTAGAAAGGTTTAACATAAGTGGACTTAAGGGGTCTAGCATGCACAAATTTAATAATATTTTAGGCATATGTTTGGTTGTAAGTTATCCATGGACACTTTTTGTTTTTACACTACTGATTGTGTTTTACAAACATATGATTATATCAATGATTTTCATGCCATGTATTAATGAGAATTCAATTACAGCTGAGATGATTTTGAATGGCAGATATGTAAAAAAATAGCAAGAGTATTCTCATACATGTATTGTCTTTCCATATTCAAGTATTCCTAACAAAGACAATTTGATATTACAGACATGTGAGAGAATTCTGCTAGAGTTATTTATTCACGAGAAGAGTACAGTATTCCATGAACCTGTTAGTAAAGCAGTAAGTAAACCTAAAACAAATTAGGAAGTGATCTACAGTATATACCACATATAAAAAAGAAGGCCAATGAGACAACTCTTCACAAGAGAACAAATGACACAGAAATTAACAACTATAGGTCACGGTACAGCGTTTAACAATGAGAAATGCATATACTGCATAGTCAGCTAGAAAAGGCCCTGAAATGACAATAGTAAAACTATTCAATGAGAAAACTAACAGCCTAATTTATGTACAAAAAATGAATAAAAAACAAATATGTAACACATCAACAAACAACAACCACTGAATTACAGGCTCCTGACTTGGGACAGGCACATTTGTACTGAATGTTGGAGGGTTAAAACTGTTAGTGGGATCCCAACGCTCCCCTTTACCTGGGACAGTGGTGTAACAGTACAACTTAAGAACAAACTATAAAAATCAGTTGAAAAAGGCTAACTCATCAGATGGATACAAATAGAAATACATATATCATAATCACAGAGTGGCTGTGGTATGGGTTTTACTAATGTTTAAAGGCTATAGTTGTTTAGTTCATTGTCATTTGATCTCATGTTGAAAGAAGTTATCTTTTCGCAATCATACAACATATTAATTTTGTTTAATAGCCATTTAGTGTACAAACAGAAAATTAATATAATATTCCATATGTATGTCACCATCTTCTTTTTTTTTTACAGGTTCCAAACTATTACAAGATTATCACCAATCCTATAGATTTTTTAAAGATCAAAGTCAAGGTCCAAAGACAGAATTTTAATCATTATGATAGTGTAGAAGAGTTCATTGCAGATGTTAAACTTGTGTTCCAGAATTGTGCTACATACAATGCTGTAAGTTTATGGCGGAGTTACTTCTCTTGTTATGATATGTTCATGGTTATTTTCTTGTCAACCCAGTAGGAATCTTTTCATTTTGTGGATATCATGATTCAATTTAAAAGTTGATTTAAGTAATTTTACCATCTAAACATGCTAAATGCACACTGTGTAATTGCAAGCTGGTAATGAGTTCCCTAGTTATATTTATTGACATTACACGCCAAAATGCAAAACATTTTTATTGACCACTACCATCATTTGACAATGATATATTTATTGTTAAATCTTAAATCTAAATATATCTGCACATCGAACAGGTTAGAATTGACCATTAGTCCAATATGAAAGAAAAATGTACAAAGCTTTTTAAAATAAGATAATTGATCAATATATTTGATATCTTTAAAAATTGTTTTGTAATAGAACTATATTTCTTGTAGGTGAGTTTCAGCATAATGGAAAACACACATGTGGGTCTTTAATTGTTTTAATGTGGCTTCTAAGTTTTGTCTTCCCTCTCAAACAACAGTTTAAAATAATATTATACATGTTTTAAATATTTGATTGTTAAAGCAGATAATTTAGATTTTCAATAAATTAATTATGAAATAGTCCTGAAATATTCTATATAATTTTGAAGTTAACTTGCAATAAACTTTACAAAGTTAACTTGCAATAAACTTTACAAAGTTAACTTGCAATAAACATGATAAACTTAAAGTTTATGAAATAATTTTATGAAGTGTATTTGCGTACTTTTTAGATTTTAGAAATTATTTTTATTTATTAAAGATTTTTCTAATTGCATTTCATTTGTTTACTTGGAGCTTTGAACATTAATTCTACCAAATTAGTAGGAATTTGTAAATATTTTTATTTCAAAAACAATGGAACTGCAAAAAAGGTCGTTACTTCTATAATCTTAATATTATATTTTACTATGATTTGTGGGAATAAATTTAATTTATTGAAATCTATGAAATAAACAGTGACTTCTTCTATTGTAATTTATACATTGAATTCCATAAAACACAGTTTATCATATTCATAAAAGATGAATTATCTGCTTTTAAACTTAGACTTCCTGCATGTTGTATTTTGAACTGGTATTTAAGCCATAAATGTGGGATTTTTTCTGGTACTCAAGATCTTTAATTGATTATTTAATACATGACTTGATAAGAATTTCTTCGATGAAAAAGAAGGGATGTGATTTGTTCATAAACTAGAACAAACTGTTCTTGTATATATTTGTTTATATAATTTCATACATCCATGCAATTATTATGTTTTACATTAGTGTGTCTATAAATCCTAGTTATTGTCATTCATCCTTTCAATCATTGCCAATATAAAGAAATTTTAGATTTCCCAATTTATACATGTTATTTAAGGACTTTTTTAAAATCTTAGAATGTTTTTCTTCTGACCACTATTGAAATTTTAGGCTTTCAACAATCCCCATCGATAGTTATTCATAGAAGTATATTCTTTCTTAAAATTAAAAGAAAGGAGTCTCTCTTAAAAACTCATGTTTTATTTCTTTTTCAGGCCACATCAGAGATAGGTATAGCTGGTAAGATAGTAGAAGAAGAATTTGAAAGACTGGTTCAAAAATATCTACCGTGCTATATGGACTCTTATGATGAAATCCGTCATCGTCAAACCAGTCCATGTCCTGAATCTGAAGCTTCAAAAGCCAAAAAATCAAAAGGATACGAACACGATCCTTCTCTCTCTATGAATGTTCACTGATTTGTTGTATGTAATTGTATCTCTGATCTGTAATGTGTGTAAAGGTGTTTCTTGATACTGCAGTCTTGCTACACATAGTTATAGAATGATTTCATTTTTCACTTCTATTTATGTATTTATTTATGTTCTATAAAAAAAAGTTAGGATACCGGAATTTTATGTTATTCCTCATCCAGTCCTTAATCTAGGAATATGTACTTGGTCAGACTTGTATTCAATTCTGATTGAAAGAGTAGAATGACCAGGACTTGATAGAAAAAGAATCAAAACTTCATTTCAACTTTATTGCTCTACTACTTGTAAAATGATTTGTTTTATGTTTACTTGAAATATAGACATCTGTTAATAGGTCATGTTAACTGAGCAATATGTTCAAAGATAAAGAGAATTGTAGTGAAACTTAAAAGAAGCAAATTCAATTTTAAAGGTTGTTCGCTATCTTTATTTTACATTTCGTTTCATATTGTGAATTTGTAGGTTTTATCCCTGTAGTGCCATAAATAAAAATTGCTAACATGTCCCAAATTTTCTTTTCATTATTTTACTACATGTAGTTTAAAAAGTTAATTTTAAAAATTGTATAAAATCCTTTATTTTTTTCAAGTTTTTAAAAGAATAAGTTGTCAATGTTAAATGTATGAAAATTTACAGAGCATCATTCCAGCCAATATTTTAAAGGCATATATCTCTAAAACAAGAACACAAATCTTTCATGTTTTTTTGTTTTTTGTCTGTGTTTATTTTTATTTACTACTAATTTCTGACAGTCTTTTGAAAAGTGTTTTATATTGAAAAAGAGTATTGAACATCCTGAAAGGATAAAAGATAAAGAGACATTTTTATGTTTACTTTAATGTAGTAAATTGAGAATTATATTAATTAAAGTAAATGTATAAATTTAAAATCTTTATTTTTCTTTTGATGCTGTGCTGAAGTCACAAAACATTTTGTCTTCCTTCTTTTTTACAAATGTAAGTTTTCAATGTGTATTTACCATGTTAAATGTGGCTGACACCACTGTTATAAATTTTCACAATGTTATGAATGAATGGTACACAGGTCATTTTAATGTTTAAAACTTCAAAAGGTGTGTGAATGTATTTATAGAGCCAAAGGTACAAAGGTATGTCATAGATTTTATGATTTATCAAAGTTGATTGATACTTAAATTTGTAAAGAAAAATTGTGAATTTCCTCTGACAGGTTAATCATTTAAAAAGATATCTTATTTCCTCTAAAAAGTTCTGTGTAATCAGTGATGCCAGGAATGAAATGCCAATTGATTATTCTCCTATTCATTGGGTATTATTATTTTTATCTATAAATATAAAGTTCCTTAAATTCAGACATTTAAGAAACACACAAAAATTTGGAATGTAGAGAAGAAGCCAATTCTGATCAAACCTCAAAAATAAACAAATGTTCATTATTTAAGGCAATGTATACTTAATGGGGTGATATTTTGGATTTTGATGAAAATTTGTTATTATTATGAGTGTTTGAAACTACAGCCGAATATCTAAAAATGAAATGATATATGTGGCATCTATACTGCCATAAATACAGTAAATTTAAAATGTGGAAAATAGGTCCATCTGATTAAATGTATATAATGTTTGTATAAAGTGGCGAACATATTACATCTATCATTTTAAATAGTCTTTTGCTGGAATTTTTTCTTCAGACTTGATAAACATGATATGTTATTGCTGTAAACATTTTTGTTTTCATGATTTGAAAATGTTAGAATTACAATTTTAGAAATCAATTTTAAGTGAGTCTTTATATTTAGTCTGGAAACTGGACTGAAAAAGCAACATAATTGTAAGGTTATGACTCAGCAATACTGCAAAATCATATTTTTTCATTTATTTTCATACTTAATTCAAACTTATATAAGTAAAACAGCAATAAGGTATACATGATAATTTCATATCATCATGATCATTAAAACAGAAATATTTACCATAATGACAAACTATATAATGAAAATACTTTCTTTGGCATTAAATTAAACCAAAACAACAATGGCATTTATGCTACACTTAAAGTATAATTTACAGTTTGTAGTAATTTATACCTTTTTCTTAAAGGGATTGGGTAATTATTCCTACAATTGTATTTAAGGTAGAACTTTACCTGATGTTCAGAACAGCAATTGAGAAAGACATTGATTACAATGTCAAATTTGCATTCAAGATTTAAAAAAAACATACAATAGACTTTAGCATAAAGTTTGTATTATTACATCAAATCAATTACAAAAAAGGTGAGTTTTTAATATGATTTTTTTTAAATCGCAAGAAGGTAAACAATAAGTTATGAACATAAATATGTCTAAAACATTTGTGATTATAAAAGAACATACTGATAGCGGCTCTTTTAAAAATAACTTAATATTTCAATGATTTTAGAAATCTATAAATGTACAGATTAATGAATTATTGTACAATATATTATTTATTTGCCATTGGTATATTATTTTCATAAGATTTTCTATACACGTATACGAGTACATTCATTCATTCTAAAAGTTCTCATTTGAATGCCTCATCTAGTAGGGGACATTATGTATTTTGATATGTGTGTTTGCAGTTCTGTCCTGTATCAGGTTAGATTTATTTATGATAGGTAAAAGTTTTGGTTAAAGATTGTTAAACTTGATGTTGTGGTCACATTAAATCAAACTTGGTGCACATGTTCATTCTCATATAAACTTTTAAAAAGATATGCCAAAATAGGGTTTTAACCTAGATTTCATGGTTCACCTAACATGGATATATGATAGTGGGAACAGGGCATAGGTTTAAGGGACACTCATTGTTGTTTCAAAACCAGATTCAGTGCTACAGGTTAACCACTTAATATACTCCACTTTTTATTTGTGTGAATGGAAACCATGAATTTGTACATACATAATGACAACCAATAAAAGTATTTTTACAACTGGTTCTTTATTTTATTATTATTATAAAGTATTAAAGGATAAATAAATTTGTCAACATTAATATTTAGCTGTATATTAACATTGATTAGTTGAATTTGTTTCTGGTATCCATTGTCCAATCTTGAAATTTTAGTCTATATGTTGAAACATTTATTCCTTTCTTAATCACTAGATATAAGAAGATGTGGTATGAGTGCCAATGAGACAAACTCTCCATACAAGAAACAGTTTGTAAAAGTGAACCATTATAGATCAAAGCTTGAAAAACTGAAATAGATAGTGTTTGTTGTAGCATGTAGACCTTTTAAAAACAATCAGCCATGCAAGTCTCCTTTTCCTCTAAAATCAAAATGATGTTGGAAATTTTGCTTTTTTAACATGTCAAAATTTATAAGGTAGATTTTAATGAACCACTTATCGTTATACAATCGTATTTGGTATATAGTTGTAACAGTATTAGGACATCCCATTTTCATGAAGATTATATGGAATCATCGCCTCAATCATGGTTCAATGACTTTGGAACTTTGAATAGTTACACATTATAGTATATGATAAAGCCAGGTTTAAGTGAACTACTTTGAAAAGATAGTGGTATTTGGTATCAATAAAGGCAAAAATAGTATACCAGTGTTCAAAAGTCGTAAATCAATTGAGAGAAAACACGTCTAGGTTACAAACCCAAACCGAGTGAAAAGAAAACTGAAAACAAAGGAACCACAGGAACTCGGAAATGCAACAAAAACAAAGGCCAACACACATAGACACAAACTATTTAATAACAATTGCCATATCCCTGACTTTGGTCAGGACATTTTAAGAAAAAGTTGTTGGTTTAACCTGGTTTAATGGCTAACAAACCTCCTGCTTAATGACAATGTAAAAAAAATGTCTACGTGACAGAAAAACAGCACACACACACACAATAAAATTTCATAACAGAGAAATAAAATAATGATCCATAGAACAAAAATAAACATCTTCAATCAGCGACAACGCCACAGGATATGAAAAACAGTGACACATAACTTACACACAATCTCAAAAGGCAATTTTATATATTGGACTACAAAAGATTAGACAACAGATAATGCAAACGAAACCATAATAGAAACATCAAAAATAAATACATGTATGTTGGTTATACCAATCCATCGAGATACACAGCACAGCAATGCAAATTCATTCTCAGTTTTAGTCATATTCGGGAATATGACAATAATGGTATTGAAAGGCAATTTTTACAATTATTTGGACTACAAACGATAAGACATATTAACATATTATCCAATAGAATAGAAACATAAAAAAAAACAATACAAGAATGTTGGATGTATAAATCAGCGCGACACGCCGCACATCAATGCAAATTCATAATCTGTTTAACAGTCATATTCGGAAATATGATAATGATTGTTTATATATTGAAAGACATTTTTACAATTATTTGGTTAACAAACGAAACGACATAATACATTATTCAACAGATACATAAAAAATAAATGCACGAATGTTGGATGTACAAAATACCGCTACACGTCTATAGCAATGTAAATTCACTATTGGTTTGGGAATAGGTCACGTTCGGTACTTGGAAGACAGACGACATAATGTTAAACCGAAATCTAAGACGATGATAAAATGTCATCAGTTAGTTTAGACACAGACACATCGTATATTTCAACCAATTCGTGATGGTGTCCATAAAATTTAGAGTGTAATTTTAATCTTTCTTCATAACTCTGTTGGGAACAGTTTCTGCGTAAAGAGCGCACTCCTGTATCTGAAGTCAGTATAGTGTGAACATGCACGAACAAAACGTATCGATTGAGATATGCACACAACATACAATGGAGCAGAGGGAATGTTACTGCTCAGAAATGGGAATGTGATAATTGGGAAGTTGAAATAACCCCGTTTGCCAATATATTTCAGTGTGAAGTCGTCCATCTGTGACAATATTGAGTAAAAATCCGAGATATGAAGCAGTCCTTCTTGTATAAAGTTTATTATAAATTGGTGTTATTTGACCATGTAAATCTTGATCCAATCTTTCAATCCTGTAGCTTGAAAAAAGCCCTTTCATTTTTGAAAACAGCATGCCATAAACAAATTGGTAAAGTATTTACATATTTAATGTCGTCGAAACCCCAAATTGAAATCCAAAATTTTTGAATCGTTTTGTGGTGCTCAGTTTTTTTGTTTTCTATGATTTGTGTACCATTGTTATTGATTGTCTGTTTGCCTTCTCTTTCTTTTTTAGCCATAGCGTAGCGTTGTGAGTTTATTTTTGTCTTATGACTGAATGTCCCTTTGGTATCATTCGCCTCTCTTTTATACCCTTCTACCTGAACTCTACCATAGTTTGTACAAATGAATCATTGCAAACATTTCTAGTCATTATAGTTATCGCGATAATAAATCGTCAAATTTATTACGATAGACGCACGTTTTGTATAAACTAGATAATGATGCACCATAAAATGCTCACAGCTACTGAAAGCAAACCAAAACATTTTCCAATCTGTGAATTTAGAAATATGCCTTCTCTTACACTTCATAGATAAGATGCAGTTAAATAAAAATAAAAAATCGCAGAATAATTTTAAACTCATATTAATTCAATCTGGGGTCTTATTTAATAATAATCTTTGTGAATAGTTCTTTAAAAAATAAAATCCTATCAACGTCCTCACTAACAATAAGTTTAAAAAGATTTCGCAATTTAAACTAGAATGTTCAAGCACATAACAAATAATATGCATTGTCAGAACAAAAATAAAGTAATTGTTCGGAACAGTAGTGCTTTTTCGATGAAGGTCAAACATAAAGAGACAAGTCGGGAGTTTACACGACTATAATGGTAACTTCGGTCAGTGAATTGAATAGTTTATAAGGATTGCGGTATATAAAACTAATCACTTGATGATCAATATAACTTTGATAACGATACTGTAATTACTTGTTGCTCAATAAAAGGTTAGTTTGATATTGTAAAAATGATAGCAAACGGAAAATGCCAGTAGATAAATGTTTTGGGGTAATATCCTAGTGTTTAACATCATTTCCAGCAGTCATATGGTGTTAATGATATGACTGAAAAGGATAAATAAATCAAATGACACAGAAATAAAACAACACAGTTAGTGCCATTAAATTGAACAAAAACAAACAAGATCTGCCATTCTAACATGACGTCCTTGAAACGCTTTGAGTACACACCTGTGATAAATTATGAATATATTGCCTTGGCTGTTCCGATCATACTCCCACTTCATATGCGTTTTTATGAATGGGTTACCCGACGTCATAGAACGATGACGTAAGAATTTAAGCATTTTACGGGAAATACACCCTATAATGAAACCGAAAATCATCACAACAAGGAAACGTAAACATACGATGCTAAAATGTGGTATAGGCCAATTTTTTTTATACATGTGATACATATCAGTAAATTATCATTTAAATTCATCCAAAAACTATCTAAATACGTTATTATAAATAGTTTGAGCATGTCACTTATTCGGTTTGCTCCGTTCTTTGACGCCAATTTAAAAGTGCGTTTAATTATGGGAACGGCAAATATTTGCCTCCACCTAGAGCAATTCGATTCTAAAGAATTGCCGTAATTGTCCTATTAGAAGCGAAATAATTCATCGGGGCTTGAATATATCTAGATTTTACCACGGGTTGTCCCTTTATGCCGATATTTTACCCCTCGCTTAATCAACACCAAATATTCCAAATAACAAAAACAACATTACATAAAACAACATCTTAAGAGATTCCTGTATTGATATTTTTTATAAACGTTTGGCATTGATAGTACAAAAAAGTTGCTATTGGAATATGAATCTGCAATCACAAACAACAACTTATACGTTTATTTAAAAAAAAAACACTCTGGTTTGGTGTCATGTTTAAAAAGATATTCATTTGATATGTGGAAAAAATGTACTGCAGACAAATTATAATTCATAAGGATATTTTTTTCATGTTGTTTTAGAACCCTTTCGTTTTTTGATGACATAACATTTGTAAATTACCCTTACTAGATATAAATCGTATTCTTTTTTCATCAAAGGACTTTGTAAGTTTACAATAGCTGTTTTTCTAGACGTTCTTTCTACACGAGTGAATTAAGAATTTATATTCCAAATTGTATATGAATTTGGTGGACAAAAATCGTTTTCAATATATTTAATAGGAAGGCTGTGAATTTGATCATATGAAATTAATTTGGCATTAATGACCACTGCTGTTTAGTAAACAAATAGGGATTGAAGAAAATAACGCACGTACCACATGGACATTTAAAAGTCATGACTGGAACAACAATTGGTCTCGGAACACAAAAATGGCTTCGCCTATTCAAATAGATTTAAAAATAAATATAAATAAGGAAATACTTATAAAGTACATATTTTACCATTTACTTTTTTATAAATGAAAATCAATTAATTTATAATAGAAATTATATTCATTATATTGCAGATTTGCTTTGCGCTTCACCAACCATGAATAAGTCCCCATCTTTATAGTTATTATCAATATCAATCGCCAAAAAAATACCTGATACTTATAGTGAAGATGATGGACATTTGACATAAGCATATATAGGACAAACCTTTATTCTGTTTACACTTAAATTCACCAATGAGAAATTTCGAACGAACTTGACCCTGAAATCAAATGCATTCAAACAGTGTCTGAGTTGTTAATTTTAGTTCATTGATATGTTTTGGAGTGTGACGTCCATTTTCACTGAACTTGTATACAATTTTATTTATGGGCCAGCTGAGGAACACCTCCAGGTGCTGGATTTTCTCACTGCGTTGAAGACCCATTGGGGTCTTCGACTACTGTCTGCTCTTTGGTCGGGTTGTTGTCTCTTTGACATATTCCCCATTTCGATTCTCAATTTTATTGAATCAAACATTGCAGTTTTGCGTTGAACATATTTCCTTTCTTGTTTTACTTTAATGACGAGAAAGTCAGATTAAGTCACCAAGGTTGGATTAATTATAACACATTTTGAGACTTCTTTTGAAGTTTAATTCTGTGATAAGTTATCTCATCAATATTTTATTTGCCGTGATTTTGCATTGTCAAATAAGACCCAACTTTGAACACTCAATTAAGTAGAAAACTGAACGTTGAGTATACATGGTGAAATAAACTCATCATAAAGATCAGGCTTTAAATTTTGAACGTCCCCACTAGCGTTTCGTCTATACAAGAATCATAAGTGACCCTAACAAAACCATCATAAAAAGGCCAAATAATGTACGAAGTTGAAGAGCATGAAGGACCCAAAAGTCCGAAAGATATTGCAAATGTTTGTGATGAGTTTCAGAGTGAGCATGGTGGAGCATGAAGAAATAACTCTAAAAATGACAAAATATATAATTACTTGCTCAATAATAATTTAATGACAAAATTAAAAAAAGGGACGAGAGAAAATTACTAAAGAAATTTAAACGAAGTACTTCACAAAAGGTAGCAATTAGTATAAAATCATTTTCATTCCTTCTGTTAGTTCAAATAAACAGCCTTTAACAATCATGCTTCCTGCTGACTATCCTATTACCAGAATTATCAGAAAAACTCAGCTGATATCAGGAAGTTAACAAGTTATCATACGAAGATGCAAATTTCTTACAAAAATATGTTTGTGAGGTGATTTCCAAAAAATGAAAATTAATTGGTGTTAACATTCTAACATAAGAGCTTTGGGGAATAGTTCGGAGGAACGAAGAGGTAAAAATGAGCGACTAAGTTCAAATAAGTCGTTTTAACTAAAATGGTTATACAAGTATCGTATTCCGCCAGTTGTTCTGTATACATTGCGAAATTTTACTTCAAGTGGTGTATTTATTTGACATTTTATCTGTTTGATTCGAGTGGTTCAAGTGTCTTTTGAATACAAAACGCGCGTTTGGCGTAACAAATTATGAGACTGATATCTTTAATGAGTTTGGAAGAGCGTCATCTTATAATCATAAAATAGAGTTAATGAATTCAAGTGAACAGAAGGTTTTAAACCACGGGTACAAGATCACGGGTACAAGATCATGTATATATGTATTAAAAAAAGTCCTGTATTCGACGTCATTAATATATATTGTACATTTTAAGACAGCTAGGGGGCAAATATGTAAATCTGTGTTTAACTAGATTGTTCAATATACATGATACATTTAAAGACACGTTTTTATGTACGTAAAAGCAAATAAGCAAATTGGATTCATAGGTCACACATTCATTTTAATTAGGATTCATCTGCGATTTTGCAGGTTCAAGTTGAATTAAAAATAACTGAATCAAATATATTCCACGCCGGCATAAACATGATGATAACTGGACTGGTGATACTCTCAAACACGCAACATCAGCAGTGTTATTGACCCAGTGGTTGTAAACAGTCATACCAGCTGTGTTATACTTTTAGTACCCCAGATATAGATTTCGTCGAATCCAAACAATTTATAACCCAACTACTTTGAGCAATTTGTGTCTTAATGTATAACACTCATAGTGTTTCGAATGATTTCATCTATCAAATAACACAGAATTTACATAAGATGAATGATATTTCATGTCAGACTGGTTATAAACGCCAACCAAGAAACCTTGTGACTGTTTAACGGAACACATTATTTTTGTTAATAATTTTTTGTTACGATCGAAAGTGAAAAAAGTACAAAGTTGTACAACACTGAAGATCAAAAGTTGAAAAGGTTTCGCCAAATACGGCATTGTTTTTATGCCCGGGATAAGAACATTCTTATTATATAGAACAATTCATGCTATTGCAAACAATAAATTTTATCAAATGAATATGAAAGAGATATACATAAAGAAACTGAAGTATTAACTAATTACAGAAAACTAAACCCGAATACATAACGCCCAGATATAAAAGATCGAAAGTGAAAAAGGTACAAAGTTGTACAGCACTGAAGATAAAAAGTTGAAAAGGTTTTGCCAAATACGGCATTGTTTTTATGCCCGGGATAAGAACATCCTTATTATATAGAACAATTCATGCTATTTTTATGCCCATATCTATCAGTCGGAAGTTACAAATATGATCATAAACGGTAGGAAAAAAACCTGCAGGAAAAAGTTAGATTACTGGTATTATTTGCCCAATTGTTAAATCATTTTCAGAGTTGGAGTCTTTGACCAAACAAACAAACTGCATGCTTCTACACATGAGAATAAACGAAACAGAAGATAACCATTGAAAGTCATCTTTAATAGCATTTTTTTTTCAAAGTATCATTTTGTCTTGTAGCACTTTGGGATTGATCATAACCAATGAGAGAAAATATTGATTAACTTAACTTTTATGTGTGTCTATTCTGTGTTAAACTTTAATAGCATTATGTATTCGGGTTTATTTTCTGTAATTAGCTAATACTTCAGTTTCATTATGTATATCTCTTTCATATTCATTTGTTAATATTTACTGTTTGCAATAGCATGAATTGTTCTATATAATAAGGATGTTCTTATCCCGGGCATAAAAACAATGCCGTATTTGGCAAAACCTTTTCAACTTTTTATCTTCAGTGCTGTACAACTTTGTACCTTTTTCACTTTCGATCTTTTATATCTGGGCGTTATGTATTCGGGTTTAGTTTTCTGTAATTAGTTAATACTTCAGTTTCTTTATGTATATCTCTTTCATATTCATTTGATAAAATTTATTGTTTGCAATAGCATGAATTGTTCTATATAATAAGAATGTTCTTATCCCGGGCATAAAAACAATGCCGTATTTGGCGAAACCTTTTCAACTTTTGATCTTCAGTGTTGTACAACTTTGTACTTTTTTCACTTTCGATCGTTTATATCTGGGCGTCACTTGTAAGTCTTGTGTGGACAAGGCGCGTTTTTGGCGTATTGAATTTTAAACCTGATGCTTTTTGTTATCTATTAATCATGTTTTTCTTTGTCTAATATGTTCTATTAATTTGTATTGTAGTCCTGTAATATTATGTTGTCATTTCAATGTTATATTTAACTTTGCCATTAAAGTGCGAGGTTTGGCATGCCACAAAACCAGGTTCAACCCACCACTTTTATTCCCCTTTAAAAGTGTCCTGTACCAAGTCAGGAAGATGGCCATTGTTATATTATTGTTCGTTTCTGTGTGTGTTGCATTTTAACGTTGAGTCGTTTGTGTTTTCTCTTATTTTTGAGAAATTGAGATAAGACGTGGCACGGTACTTGTCTATCCCAAATTCATGTAT
Source organism: Mytilus edulis (assembly GCA_019925275.1). Classification (NCBI taxonomy): domain Eukaryota; kingdom Metazoa; phylum Mollusca; class Bivalvia; order Mytilida; family Mytilidae; genus Mytilus; species Mytilus edulis. The sequence goes on along the minus strand of CM034351.1, from coordinate 64,927,283 downwards.
TTGGTTTTCATGTTATATTTGTTATTCTCGTGGTGTTTTGTCTGATGCTTGGTCCGTTTCTGTGTGTGTTACGTTTCGGTGTTATGTCGTTGTTCTCTTATATTTAATGCGTTTCCCTCGGTTTTAGTTTGTTACCCCGATTTTGTTTTTTGTCCATGGATTTATGAGTTTTGAACAGCGGTATACTACTGTTGCCTTTATTTATTCTTTAGTTTTCTATGTTGTGTCGTGCATGTCGTGTGTACTATTGTTTTTCTGTTTTTCTGTTTGTCTTTTTCATTTTTAGCCATGGCGTTGTCAGTTTGTTTTAGATTTATGAGTTTGACTGTCCCTTTGGTATCTTTCGTCCCTCTTTTATGCCCATATCTATCAGTCGGAAGTTACAAATATGATCATAAACGGTAGGAAAAAAACCTGCAGGAAAAAGTTAGATTACTGGTATTATTTGCCCAATTGTTAAATCATTTTCAGAGTTGGAGTCTTTGACCAAACAAACAAACTGCATGCTTCTACACATGAGAATAAACGAAACAGAAGATAACCAGGTAATACGAATCGAATGACCAGCTGTATATGTATTGTTCATATATAAAATAAGCCACGTAGTTATGTAGACCTTTAATATGAAATCTTGCACTTACTTTCAATAAATTATAATCAGTTCAGTGAATGAAGATCAAAGGAATAACAGTACCGTAGTTGAGGAGTCGCCACCGTCAATTGGCGATTTGGTGGTTGCAAATGCAGTTTTACTGTCGACTCGTAGCGGAGACAGTAATACAGAAATTATTTGTGGCTACTCTTCAATCACACTACTGTAATTCCGTCACACATTCACGATTTTTACTGGCGTCCTTGTAAGAAGAATTCCCGATAGTAATTTGTTAAAAGTCTGATTCATTTCTTGTTAATAGTGGCTGGAAATCAAACTTATTTTTTAAGTTTGTAAAAACGTTTATGTAATCACGACAACATTCAGATTTTTTCCAGCAAGCGTCCAAATTCAGCCGTTTTCATACAAACTTTTCCCTGTTATTCCGATTTACATCAGTCCCATGGTTACAAATGACCGAATATATCACCACAGCGTCTCGATTCTACCGTATGCGATCCGACAGACATCAGACGGTGACCAGACAGTAAGCCGACGCTAATGGAAGATGTCCGTTAGAAAACTGTCACCATATTTGGGATGATGAGGTACTGTTGGAACGCAATCCTATCACATTCTGCTGGACCAACAATGCAAACAGCTTTTTCTGAACTCAGTCGTATCGTGTTTTGTATTTGTCGGACGCAGACGAGGGTATACATCTGAATTCCGTATCAATAACGGGACTGTTCCGGAACGGTTTCGCCAAATACAGTTCGCATTCGGGATGCAATTTAGACTCAATCGTAAAAAAACCCCAGCAGTTACAAATCTTTCCAAATCACGCACGTTCCACAGGACACCGTTCAGAAAACACGATATTGATCCGATACAGCAGAATCTGTCACGACATAATCAGGATTATAATCCGACTAGTCAAAATCTGATGAGATTCCCGATTAAACGGGACGCACCTAACTGTCGGGGGTGCCTGTCCGACCTCTCCAATGCGTAGGAATCTGTACAGAGTTCAGACAATAAAACGACATTCGAGCTTATTGAGGATAGTAATCCGACTTTATTACTTTTCGTGTCTTAGCGCTGTCTGATCTCAAAGGAGAGCAATAATAGGCACTCCTTGTCATATCAATTAATTGAGGCAAACTAAAGTTAGAGAACGGAAACTAATTTTGGACAAACGGACGTACTAGTCCTGTAACATATGACTTCGTGGGCATTATTTTCTATTTCTATTTATTTCGAATGTTTCTTTTTCTTATTTTGCTATTTTCTGTTTTCAGTTTCCTATGTTTTTACTATATGTGTCCCACCCACATTAAGAAAATAAAAATTGAATACGAATGATAAGTCAGATGGTATAGGACTAACAGACGTACGTACACATGGACCGTATATAGTTCAACTATTTGAATTCGAGTTATCTTCCTGTGTTTGCAAACCTTACATTAATTGACGTGGTCTTAGAATGAATTTTCGAATTTCAAATATGCAGACACATGTCACAATCAAAATATCATTTGAGTATATATTTCTAAAGTCACGTGAAACTACTAATAGAGACAAAAAAGTTGATCGTGTTTTACGTACTTGTATGGCTAAGTTTAACTGAAAAAAGAAAATCTATTATATTATTATAATCTTAATAAATGTGCAAAACTGAATTATTGACAAGAAACTTATTTGCTAATATTTTTCACGTATGCAGTGACCTTAACTACGAGACCTATCTTTTGTCACCGTACACTGGAAGTGCGATGGGGGAACCGGGATGAAAGAATGGAAACACAAGTGCCTATAGGTCAATAGAAATAAAAGATTCTATGTTTTGACTCTATATTTCAACATGTTAAAAAAAAAAAAACTAGCTTATTTATCACGGATAAATGAAGTTAACAATGGTAGCACGACAAACGTTACTTTATTCAACTATCACTCAATAGTCATTTCTGATGGGTCGTTATTTTGTGAACCTTGGACTAAACATAATATAATGATCCACGGAAAACGAATAAACACTTGGTTCGTGGTATCAAATAAGTGTTCCTAATTGAACATATGATATTGAATTTGTGTCCTGACATTCTCATTATTGAGCATGCGCAATAACAATTTAAGAGTAATGCCAGTTACGTTTTTTTTTGCGTTATTCTTCTGTAGAAGTAGTTTATATTCAGTCTTAAAACATTAACGGTACCAATTTTCCTGCACCAGATGCGCATCCTATACACTTCGTTAGGGTTGTATAAACAAAGGTAATAAAATATAGAAGTTTTACTAGAAGGAGGTCGGGCTCCGTTGTGTTTTTGTAAACTAATTTTATAACAAAACATAACATAAGTGTAATTCTCTTATGGCTCGGGTCCTTTAATCGATTTCTTGCATCAGTATTGCAATATTGAATGTATTTTGGGCAAGTCTGTTATTAAAGATATTGAGAAAAAAAACCTATTTATTATGTACCAAAATAAATGGCCTTCAAATTACCTAGCTAATGATAGCAGTAAATTGCGTACCTACAGATTATTTAAATCAAAATATTGTACAGCAAAGTATTTAAGTATTACTATGCCAGGTAAATATAGAAGTTTATATGCTAAATTTAGAGCAGGTGTTGCTCCAATAAAAATTGAAACTGGCAGATATGAAAGTATAGATGTAAATGAAAGGTTTTGTTTTAATTGTAGAAAAAATGATTTGAATATAATTGAAGATGAAAAACATGTTTAATTAGAATGCCCAGAATATGCAGATTTGCGAACGATATTTTTTAACAGTGTATGTAATATAGAAAGTAGTTTTAGTAATTTTAGTAATGAGGAAAAGTTTTTATTTAAGTTTCATGATTACAGACTTTGTTGTTTTACAGCCAAAATCTGCCACGAAGGACTTTTTAAGAGAAAGTGTATTTTATACTCGTAATAAGTGTATATAATGTTGTTTTTTTTTTTTTGTATAATTGTTTTTAATAGTATGGTGTTGTATGCTAAAATATATATATATATATATGTTATAGATGTAATATAAATGTATTTTAATGTGTGTTCTACAGCCTCTCACTATAACTCTTATTAGAGTAGTTCATTTATCAATTGATCTGTTAATATTATATTGTGTTTTATATCAAATTGTTTAAAGAGGTGAGACTCTAATAAATTATTTGTTTGTTTGTTTTTCAATAGATATTTCACATATCAAATTGTACGGAGTGTGATACGAAATAATATATGAAAATATGCATCACTTTGATAAGCTTATTCATCATCATGAGATTATATTACGACATTTCATATGACACTTCGTTAAGTCATTGATCAATTTCAAACGTTAAGACGTTGCATATTTCCTACGTGATAACAGAAATATGAGAGGTTTTCAATAATATATAAAACATGTACACTTTTCACTTATAAATCTTCTTTATTACGTTCTTAAGCGTACACAAAGTTTTTAAATGTTTGATGTTCAAGTTTGAAATCGGATCAGTACATATGACATCATACTGAAATGTGCAAAAGACTAAATTCGTTTGATTTTTAATTCAAGACAATAAACGTGTTAATCATAAAATTAATCGGTTTAACAACTTGTGAGAGTTAGATATAGCTTGATATCAACTCTCGTTATTAAATTTAGATAATAGTAATAAACTCGCTGCCTTCGGCGAGTTTATACTATTATAATCAAATAACGAGCGTTGATATTAAGCGATATCCAACCTTCACTCGTTATGAAACCTAGCAATATTTGAATATTAAATGTAACGTTCTTTACAACAGGAAACTCAAAACAAGTGGGGAAGTGGTCCTGTTGATGGAAAAAATTTCTAACTTTCGATTTCGGAAATGTCATATTAAAATGTAAATTCACATAAATTCTAAAAATTCAAATCACAATTTATTCATACTGAAATCTCGATAAAAAAAACCCATAAAGTTATCATTATGACAACACACAAATATGTAACAAAGGAGCACAATAAGGCAGATAGACAAAGCCCATTAGCAAAAACGAAAGACAAGAATACAAAAAATTAACCATATAACAATAACACAATGTCGGGAAGTATAAATACAGAGTCACGTCAAATGAATAGTACCACAAACAGAATTAACAGTAAAAGTAATATTCATAATGACAAATAAAAGAATTCTTTAACACCTTTTGCAAGATGATCAACAACATCAGTACCCAGAATTCATACTCCAAGGCCTTCGTGTATTATTTGTAAAGTTGATAAGGAATATTTATTAACAAGGTCATGGTACCTGCCGATGACCTTTTTAGAAAAAGGACGAGATGTTCTTTGACATACCTCTGGGGATCAGACACGGGTGGCGTTTAACAAAGTCAGAGTAGGAACTGTAAGCTCTTGTATACCGAATAAAGTCGGAAAAGTATATCCCATATGCAAGTGAAGTTGATAGATTGCTACAAAGGTGTGGGAATTGATAATTTGAAAATTAAAATCGTCTCGATTGTCATACCAAACGTTTGAAGAGTAACATTTTTTTTGTCAATATTAAATCAATAAATTATTTCATCATATATAAATTTCATCTATGTTTGAAACTTTGGTCATGAACAACTGCAATATCTTTGCATACAAGTAATGGCTGTAACAGAACAAGTCACAGATGGAAACAATAAACTTAGCATACCATGGTATGCAGACTGCTTGAGTATTCTTTTCTATTTCCCAGCTATCAATCGGTATAACGAGAAAAAACAATAAAAAAGGAATAGTTTACGATGTTCATGTATTGCGATCGGAACGCTAAAGTTCCTGTATCTAAATTATTGAAATTAATGGAAAAAAAAAACTTGAAACAAAATAAATAAGTCTGTCAAAATGGTTCAACTATATGATCATAATTAGTATAATCTTAAAAATGAAGGCTGATCAGCATTTCAATGAGAGAAAAAACAGATTTCTGCGTCTTATGAATGGTATTATAATGATTAAGAGTTCAACAACACTTCATAGAACCTGGGACTATTATACTTATATTATACTCGATCTTCGACAGTTGTTGTTAATCAGCAAATCCCGCCTTAAGTGTATAAAATAACATTTAAAGGTTAAAATTTTCAGGATGAATATAGCGTGAGGACGATGTGGAAAAAAGTATACGATTCCTTAAATTTATTATAACTTTTGATTGAAAAGAGATCAGCAAGTTCGGTTTGTTGTAAAATCATATTTATAGGTTATAGATTGGATTTGCCTATTTATATTGTGCCTTTTCAAAGTGAAAAGTGGAAAAAATCTATTTTTCATTACAAACGGAACCCATATGCACGGCTCAAATAAATTTTAGTTCCTATATAATTGCCTACTCCTTTTCATGTGTGCTATATTTTATTATAATCAGGGTGAATTTTGCTTAGTAATGGTCTTCAGGTGGCATTAGCATGTACACTAGGTTTCACAATTAGAACTACAAAAGTAGGACCGACCATGCACAGCCATATTGAAACTTTGGTGTAAACACGAGGTTCACAAAAGTTCAAAACAATGTAGTTATATTTTCATGAGACTAGGGTAACTTTTGTTATATGGATTAATTAGGAATTGAAATTGTCAACATGTTCTTTATTGCACACTTATTGTTTTTATAAGAATTATTTACGATCTGTGAACCTTGACACGTTGTTTTCTTAGCGGTCAAGTAAAGTGACGACATTTCGACTTTATCTGGTTTATTTGCAACACTGATATATTTACTACATCTTAATAATTTTTCATAAACAATGTCTATGTTTTGCATTTAAACTAATATATTTAATAATTATTCTTTATTTCAAACCCACCTATTTTAACAGTTTTTTTTTTCTGTATAAGCTGACTTGTTTGCCGAAATCTATTATTTACATGTACCGAATGCTAATTTACAATGTGATACGATAAGCTGTCAATCAAAAAAAAAATAACCAATCGGGGCAATGAAATATCAACGGATCGATCAGTTTCCAGTCCCGTTAGTATAATAGTCCCAGATAGAACGTAGAACATGTCAATAATATTAATACAGCTGACTTCTGGTATTATTACCACTTGTTTTCGCCAACCTTCCATCGTGATTGACACGCGAGTTTTATATCTACTCGTTAAAAGCGCGAACACCCATTTTATTGTAAAAATACATATTTTTAGATAACTTCACGTGTATGTAAATGAGAAATTCTAGGTTTCAACTAGAAACCCATATAAAAGCAGTGGAATATTTCTCTGATTTTCTGATTTTCTTTTTTTAATATTAATTTTCATTCTTTTCAAAAATGAAAATTTATACAATTGTTTTGATATTAAAATTAATTTTACAAAACGGAAGTTTAACTTCCGGTAAATATCAGACAAGAGAGGACAACTTTATAATAGAGAGAAATAAACAAATACGGTTGGTGAACCCAACGTTAGTAGGGAGAATGTCGGAAACCCAGTGTGCAAACGTCTGTTTGGAAAACAGTGACAACTGCTGAGATAACTTATGCTACCTCGACTCGAGAGTGTAAACTCGGACAGTCTGGTTGTTGTCATACGGTTTTTGATGAAATGGTTGGTTCAAACATCCTACAGGCTAGTCGCAAATATGGCGGTAAGTCAAACCATTGCTAATGTTGGTTTTTAATCGTCAAACTACTTATGAAACAAGAGGTTCAGAATATTCATACCTTTTCCCTGGATGAGACCATGGACGCTGCAATTTCAGTAAGCCGCCATCATTTTCGTATCAAACATGTCAAAATATTGTCAACAGAATTGAACATAATCTTAAAATTACTTATTTACTTATTTTGTTGTTTAAGAGCTGCCTAGATCATTAGACCGTTTTGTTTTGTAAATTTTATTTATCAGAATTAGTGTGGGCATTTATAATTGTAGTTTTCCTTGAAGTGAGTAAATAACAAGGTGTCAAAATTAGTGAAGACCGATATAATTGTTCGCTAAAATGTCATCAAAATCGATATGTATGACGCATTTTCAAATTTCCAAATGGTAAAAATAACGGTTTAGCTGTATTCCGGTTAGTTTGAAAAAATGGATCTACAAGTTATAGTTTTGACTCATCTTTTAGCATTTGTTAGTTTCAGAAATACACAATGCACGTGAGCTTAATCATGCGTTCAGATCATTTAAACAACTAGAATCTCACAATTTTGTAACAAATGTTATCACATTGTTAGTAATAGCTAATGAAGTAGAACTCTAATATTATCCGTTATTTCTTTGTATATTTAAGAATATACTAAGATGTTGTTTGTTCCAAATGGCGGAGTTTTGGGTGATTGGGAAGATGAACAATTTTGTACTAAAGGTCATTACGCAATTGGTTACAACATGAAGGTATGCTTTATTACATGCACGTTATCCTTTAATAGCGAACTGTAGATTATTTAATTAAAGATATAAGTTGCATAGTGCACAAGGGGCGACTTGCTGTTATAAGTTATATAGCCTTGTGTCTACACCTAAATACATAAAATGTCCGTCCTTTATGTATTAGTTTGGATTATATAATCATTTTAAATTTGATCTTGCATATTCATTCCATTTGTTTATTGGAAATAAAATATTTATATGTGTTCTCAAATTCTAATATCGTTTCGTCTCATATTTCGATAACAAAATGACTGTCTGCTTCGCCTGCGTTACGAATTATATTAATCAACAATTCTTTTAACACGGTTTTTCCACAGATTCTTTTACATGAAGTTGTGAACGGAATTTATTTTGAAATCAATTAATGAATCGAGGTAAATAAATTTTTACATCGATAATCAAGTTTGCCATCGTATCCACTACACCCGCTACATTCGCATCATCCACAATCTAACCGATGAATCTCTTTATGTGCCTCCAACGATAAACTGAGCGATGAATCCCTTTGTGTGCTACCAACGATAATCTATCCGATGAATCTCTTTTTGTGCTACCAAAGATAATCTCAGCGAGTAATCTCTTTATCTGCTACCAAAGATAATCTCAACGATGAATCCCTGTATGTGCTACCAACGATAATCGGGGAAAATATGTATACTATATTCCCTTGTCTATTTTGAATTAAACCATTTCTGTATATTTCTTCTCTCAACCTGAAAGTATCCATTAAGCATGTCTCATTGACAAGAATAATCCACAGATATTATATGACAAATGGAAAAAAGACTATAGAAACTTTATTGATTGCTCCTTTTGTGTCTAAAAAAACGACAATCGGAAAAACATACGTATAATGTATTTCCTTGACTATTTTGAAATAACAATTTCTGTATATTTCTTCTCTCAACCTGACAGTATTCATTAAGTATGTCTCATTTTATTTATTTGTACAAATGTATTTTAAATGAACAAAAGCGTAGGTTCAGTAAACAAACAGAAGAAATCGCAAATATGACTACCATGACTACAGACAAAAAAAAGGTTCAAATTCACTAGGTGTGTGGCTATTAATACCTTTGGATATTCTTGATCAAATCAATTTTTAGACACGCTAGATTCCCAGTAAATAAAAACAAGATCACGAAGTAAAACTAAGAAAAGGTAAGTGTGAACAACAAATAAGAAGCTCAAAATCATGAAGTCCAACAACACAGACAAGAAGAAAATATCAAGCGAAATAGATCGTAAGCATTAAATGTATGTTAATCAGTACGTCAAATCAAGGTTTCGTATAATACATGTTTGAAATTGTTTATTTCGTTCGACTTCAATGTGGATTAGCCGCAGGTGGATAATGAAACAAACGTATATAACTATACGTTAATTGAGAATATCATATATGCATACATCATTTAAACTGCTTACTTTTACTTTGACCTACAGATTGAAGCGCCGCATGAAACAGATAATACCGAATTAAACGCTATTGAAATAATATGTGGCAGTAGAGGAGGTGATCGCTGTGGTGATAAAGCAAGTTCTGGTCAGCAGCGATGGGGAGATTGGACTGGGGAAACACTTTGTCCAACAATCACCTTTCTGACCTCTTTCTCTCTACAAGTACAGAAATACAATGTAAGTCGACTAGGTTAAAATGTGTGTTCGACATCTAAAGATACCTGATGTCTCCTCAAAATATTCTTATGAATAATTTACAAACCTAAAACTTAGATGCCTAAATGGATTTATTGTAGTTAAATTACAAACGAAATCATTTGCAAAACAACCAATATTTTCCTGACCTACATTTTCCTTTCCAAATTGAATAAGTCCGTGTCAAACCCTTTGGCGTTTGCTCTTCATCTTCGTAATTTATTTGGCATTTTAACTTTTTTTATTGAGCGTTTCTGATTATTCTTTTGAAGACGAAACGCGCATCATGCGCAAGTTAATAATTTCAATCCTGGTATCTCGAGTTTATTCCATGTAATAAAGCTACTAAAATATATCAAATATGGAATGTACCTACACTAGGTCATGTAATTCTAAGCTTGGCGATATGATTGTATTTATTTGTATATTTTTTTTGTTCTTGTATATCTTTAATAAGATATTACTTAATATGTGTTCCGAATTTTAGAAATGAGATCATAAGACAATATTTCTTATCATTTGTTTGACAGATTTATAGTTACACAAAATTTAAATGAAATTTATTTATTTACAAAATACTCCGTTATTTCATAACAAATCAAATTGACTTAAAAAGAAGAGCCATCACATTTCAGAGGTAAATACAATTATTATTTGCTTATGTTGAAGTCGACTGACAATTTGATGGATGTACAGGAAAGAAAGATATACACTCACCAAATATACATGCTTTATTTCCGTATTTACTACAATTTTTATATATATTACACAATTTTATTCATTTTTACAATGTTATATATAAAGTCAGTCTTGTTGGTTCATAGATCGAGATAAATTTTTATAAACGAAAACAAAGATACGCCAACTAACGATTAAATCAACCCATGCTGTTCCAAATTGATTGAGTTATCTAATGCGTCGTTCACACGTTATTCGAATTCGATTCGCATTAACTAATTCGCATTAGTTTAATTCGCATTCGGAGCGTTTTACGTTCAAACGGAAATTCTAGTTGAAATGCTCGTCAATTTTGCTTTACTGTCCGAATGACGTTAACTTTTACTTCGTATCAACAAAAACGGATTTCTAATGCGAAATGGTTAATGCGAATTAGCCAATTCGAATTAATTCGAATTAAAAAGGAAGAGTGTGTGGACGCGATAAGCGAATTCGATTCGCATTCGATTCTAATTCAACTCAAATCAAATGTACGTGTAAACTAGGCATTACTAGTAAACCTCTTCAAACAGAAATCAAATCATTAGAGTACTTATTCAAACGATGAGGACACTGACAAACTATTCTACCTTATAGAATCAACGAATAGCGACATAAAAGTTCCATATACATTGAGTATTTAAATTCATGCTCTTGCTAAGAGGGTGAAATAAAAACAGCGTCTTTTCTTTTGTTTGATAGGACAAAAGTAAGGATAACACAGGTGCCAACTTTGTCAAATTCAAATGCAGAAATTTCAAAGATAGCGGGAATGACTTCGACCTAAGCTATCCACCGGGGTATGGACCATATGGCTCTTACGGCGAGTGGAGTGATGGCTGTTCAGTTAACAGTGCCATTTGTGGTATAAAAACCAAGATTCAGCCACACACAGTATTCGCCGACGATACCGCACTCAATGATGTTAAATTCTTTTGTTGTGAATAAAACGCTATTGTCACTTTAGCAACATGTACAATAATTAAATATTTTCAAACTTTTGTAGTTTTGACAAGGTTCAGAATGTTTAAAGATTGTTATATTTTCAAATTAATTGATTTCTATATTTTCAAATTAAAATATTGCTTTATTTTAAAATTAAAAGATAACATAACAATTTACGAACAATTGTGAAAAAAGTTTCTTTAAAGGGCAATAAATCTTGAAGGTTTCTTTTGTTGGTTTTTTTTTTATGTTTACAGAAATACACTAATTTCATAAACTTGATGTTGTCTTTTTCAAATACACGGTATTTACTACCAATTACACGAACTCTTTTTTTTTGTTGATGACGTCATATTCTTGTTTTATGTGTACGAATTGCACGTCTAGCGTAATTTTGGTCTTGGCATCTTTGATCAGTTTTTCCCATTATTGCACCTTTTTTTTTGCGTCTTTGTTAGATTAATTTGTAGGTATGTTCGTTAATTTTATTTTCAGTTGGGTGTGTTGTATGTCTGTGTTGTATGTTATACACAAAATTGACTGCTTATGGTCCCAATGATCGTCACATAAACCTTGTATGTCTAATTCAAAAGTCGAAAATAAACAACAGACAATTCCATGCAAGAAGAAAAAAAAAAAAAAACACCCAACAACAACAGAACGCAATACACAACATAAAGACTAAGCAATGCAAGCCCCTACAAAAAACCGATGGTGATCTCAGGTGTTCCGGATTGGAAACCAGATCCTGCTCTAAATTGGTACGTAAAAACTGATGATAAATCTTTTTCAGCAGAACAAATTTGGGAAAGGGAGAGCGGGATTTTGTTTACGGCTATTGAAATAATCTGTCGTCATATGTATTATGGAAACAGAAATTTCGTAACGGCCAACCAAATCGTTATAGCGTCTGTAAAATTCTTGACGACATGATTCACATTTTACAATTGGGAAATTTTAATCCTATTTTTGTTGGAATGTTTCGTTCTTTACCGACCCTCATCATCAATTTGTATTCAATTTCAACTTTTTAGTCAAGAAAGGAGACAGACTTAACTGTATCTCTATTTCAAGTTCAAAGGGAAAGATAGTTTCAACATCGTCACCACAATTTGATATATTGATTAAGAGAGCATCGTCCATGTAGCACCACCATGAAGTTCAAAACATTGACTCTTTATCTGGAAGCAGCAGTCATACATTCAGAAATGCTTTCAAGTCTACGATTATAAATAAACTGACGGGTTTCCTACCCTATCAAAAAGATAGAGGTCGTGAAAGCTTTATCAGATGTGCACGACAAAGATGTTATCGTTTCAGAAAAGAAACACTGAACAAAATGTCTTTTATTTGATAAAAAAAGATTATATAAAGGAATATCTCTCTTAACTTTGAATAAACCGCAAATCTTGGAAACCCACGTATACCCCAACTTCATTCACGAAAGAGAAGATTTAAAAAAATACAAATCCATTCCTTATCTCCTTGATATAATAATAATGTTTAACTCGACATAACATTATTTTACACTTCTGAAATAGTTTGAAAATGTTTTCTGCCAGTGTGATCAATGTGAAGTGGCTGTCTAAAAGTTTTAACAATCTACTGCAAAATCGTCAATCACGATCAGTACATTTTTGCAGTAATATCAAAAACTTCAGAAAAATATAAAACGGAAATTCACTTATCAATTTGCAAAATCAAGAGCTCAAACACATCAAACGAATGGAAATCAACTGTTATATTTCTGACTTGGTACAGTCATTTGCTTATGTAGAAAATGGTGGATAAAGCCTGGTTTTATAGATAGCTAAACCTTTCACTTGTTTGATTGTCGAATAGTATTTCTTGATATTAACAACAATGTGTGAGTAATACAAACAGACATAATAGGTCAAAACAAATGGGTACAGCAGTCAGCATTGTGTTATACATGTACTCCAAGTTAATATAACAAAAAACAACTATTTCAACAAAGACAACAACATGGCATGTAGAGACTATATAGAAAAAGCACATTTATTTAACAAATTAAAAGGAAAGAATACATAAAGACCATTGCACAACAAGACCATTTTATAGTTAAAAATCGGTGGTATTCTTTATCTCAAACCAGTAAACATGAGTAATGTCATTCTACGCAAATGAATTGTCAATGTTGTATCAATATAAGGCAAATTGAAAACGATTTCATAAAATTCCAGAATACATTTCACTGATTAGAATAACATGTACCTAAGAGTATTGTAGCAAACAATACACATCCAACAACCAATGTATTTGGTGTAAAGACGTCAAGAACAGTCAAGGAAAAACAAGACTTTGTGCATTGTTTAGATACATGTATCGACAGATTATGGATCCATGAATATGCTTTATTAAGTAACAAACTATCTTCAATATAGTCGAAAGTAAAATTAATAAAATCTTTACAAGATGTTTTTCCTTTTTTGTTCAGTTTGGATCTAAGTGAAGTATGATTTGCAATGACATGGGGCAAGTAATTTGTATTTAACTGAATTAACAAATGTCCTGTGTGATTACTGTCCAATGTGTATTTTAATCATTGGAAGATACGTAAAGATAATATAGACCAGTGCATGCCGAGTTCCATTAAAAAACAATGTAACACGGCGTTGCTGTTCACGAGACAGCTACTGATTGTTTCCATTTGCATTGCGAGTAATGCATGCATAGCTGGTAACACCTATTCTGTCTATGCATCTGATTTTGTTGTTTTTAGTATTAATGCGATTCCCTAAGTTAATGAGATATTGTGGCACCAAATCGCCTTGCACTGTGCCTTACGGGCTAGACCACTCGACTACATAGGCTTCACAAAAATAAAGCTTTCGGTGGCCGGATGTTACCTTTCCTCATCAGTTTTAATCTAGCGCCGTAACACAGTACATGATATAAAAGAGGGACGAAAGATACCAGTGGGACAATCAAACTCATAAATCGAAAATAAACTTACAACCGACATGAAGATGGAATTGTTACAGATCAGCTAAATTATCTATAGAAGAGGATCCTACAAATTAATGTAAGATGCAGTCACAGAAATAATAATGTTATGATTACCATGATTACGTCTGAACCATTGACGACTCTAGAACAGAATGTATCCATTAGATCACCAGCAGTGATGGTGATACAAGACTGAAAATACATTCTGTATATATAATTCGTCTAAACAACAGTCTAACAATATTAGATCTGTAAATTTGCTTTCGTAAATATTTTGTTCTTCACTCGCTAGGATTCGAACTGATGTATATATATGTTGTTATACATATATATATAAAACGTCTGAATAATAGTCAACGATTTTTCCCTCGTGGGCGCTGGATCGTTACAAGTAACGATACATGTACACAAATAAATTATATAAACGCCTAAGAAGTGTACATAACAAAACCAATAACATAAAAAGGAACTATAAATGTAATTATTTTAAATATTTTGGATAACAGATATCCTTCATCGGTATATATGATTGTGATGTTGAATGAATCAATTATCAGTCTACTTAGATTAAGCTGTTACAATCTTGAAATTTATACACTAAAAAAATCAAACCGAACATCAGGTAAGACGCTTGTTTGACTTTTTTAGTGTATAAAGATTGTAACAGCTTAATCTAAGTAGACTGATAATTGATACATTCAACATCCCAATCATATATACCGATGAAGGATATCTGTTATCCGAAATATTTATAAATAATTACATTTATAGTTCCTTTTTATTTTATTGGTGTTGTCTGTTACCACATGACTTGCACCATCCTGCAGTTGAACAGCTTTTATTTGAGGAGACGTCAGCTCTTACAAATAAGTCTTTCAGACTTGCTGGTCTCCGAAAAGCTAAGAAAGGAGGATTGGGAAAGATCTTGGATAATTTAGGGTGTTTGGCAATAATTTGCCAATTGACACGGATCAAACGTGAAAGGTTGGTAAAGGCTGGATTGTATGTTAGAACAAACGGGACTATTTTGCTGCGCCTCTTCCGTTTGTACTGTAACAGGTCATTGCGGCTGTTATTGTTATCTATGTTCAATATCTTATAGCCTCGTTTGGTCAAAAATCCGCGAAGTTCCTGTAACAGATTCGTGACAGCCTCCTCAGAGGAGCAAATCCGCTTTACTCTGAGAGCTTGACTATACGGAATACTTTTTGTAGTGTTTGGGGTGACAGCTTTGGGGGAAAGGTACTGATGCTTATCTGTAGGTTTACAGTAGAGGTCTGTTGATATGACACCGTCCTTTATAGATGTGGTTGTGTCTAAAAAAGATATTTTAGAGTCGGAAATTTCATAGTTTTTTACGTAAATTTAATTGACTGATGGGCGTTGTTGGCATGTCTGATGAAATCATCCAGTTTTTGTTGGGATTCAATCTTTTCATGTCAACATCATCAATGAAACGGAACCAAGACAGAGGTTTGGATAAAGATGTTGTAATAATTTGTTTTTTTCTAATTTGTCCATGAAAATATTGGCGTAAGACGGTGCCATTTTCGTCCCCATCGCTGTCCCGTTTATTTGAAGGTAATGATCACCATTAAAGGCGAAATTGTTGCATTTCAGGACCAGAGTAAGCAGCTGGACTAAACATTCAGTGGGTGGTTCTAAAGTGTTGCGTGAGTCCCATATTTTCCTACAAGATTGTATGCCGTCATCATGAGGTATGTTGGTATAGAATGAGGTGACATTTAAAGTGACAAGAAGGGTTTCCGGAGGAAGAGGGTTCATGGATTCCATTTTACGAAGATGATCTGTGGTGTCTTGAATGTGGGAAGGAAGATTTTCTACATGAGATCTTAAATGAAAATCTACGAATTCCGAGATTTTCTCAGTAGTATGGACGTTTGCGGATACAATGGGTCTACCAGGGTTGTAAACCTTGTGTATTTTGGAAAGAAGATACAATCGACCAGGCTTGGCGTTCTCTGGTTTTTAATAACCGATTGTATCCTCATCTATGTGACCGTCATCGTGCATGGTTTGTAACGCAGTGATAATTTTGAAACTAAACTCGGAAGTAGGGTCATAGTCAAGCTTCTTATAAAATCTCTCATCAGAGAGCTGACGCACTGCTTCCGCGATGTAGTTAGCTTTGTCCATTATCACAACGGCGCTGCCCTTGTCTGCTGGTTTTATCACAATATCATCTCCGTTTCTCAGCGATTGTATGGTTTTTTTCTCGTCAGGAGAGGTGTTATAAAAAGACGAGTACTTGTTGCTAGCTAGATGAACAACATCCGATTTGATTTTGTCGATAACATCTTCCAGTGTAGCAGATTTACTAGGTTTTGGAATCCATGAACTCTTCTTTTTAAAATGCGGAAATCTGATTTCTTCCTCCGAGTCAGACGTGTCTGAGTTTTCCTCATTATCCACCTCTTTATCCTTGTTACCAAAATATTCTTTGATTCTGAGGGTTCTGGCAAAGTTATCAAGGTCATCTCCCAGTTTCATATTATCTATGTTACTGGGAGTAGGGCGAAAATTCAAACAAGACTTTAATTTCGTCCTCAGATAAAGAGACTGTGGATAAATTGACAACCGTGTTGTTAGGACTGGTCGGAACTCGAATTTTTCTTTGAAATCTGCGGTTGCGAGGCTTTTTATTTGAATTTAAGAAGGTCTGATTAATGGGTGGTTAATTTGCACACCATCACGTTTAAATTTGTTAATCTGTTTGACGTGGAGCTAATGTGATTCAATACGTTTGATATCACCAAGACATACTTGAATTTCGTCAAGTTCAGGATCAGACAATTGTTCACGAGATCGGCAGTGCAAATTATCACGTAGTTTATATAAACAATTTACTTGATGAATTGCTTCTTGGCGTAACAGATCCATCAGACTACAAGAACTGTTGTATAGAATGTTATTCCATCTATTGAAAAATCTGTTTGACTTTTATCCTGTTGTAAGTGGGGAGGCTTTTAAAACTAATACTTTCGGAATAATTCCTCTATCAATGTAGGTTTCTAAATTTGAAATGTGATGTTCTGTTTTGACAATTTTGATAGTAGAAGATCTTAATTTCTTAAAATAAAATTGCAAATGCATGATGGAATATGTAGTAAGAAAATCGGATCGGGTTAACATACTCGATGCAGACTAACAAAAAGGTAAAAATATTAAATGACTGAATAAATAGTCAACGATTAATCTTACAGGGCGATGGATTATGTAATATGATTCTGTACACTACAAAATATAATATATAACATGTCAAAAAGGGTACAACATCACCATTAAATAACTATAAAATGAACAAATATTAGATATTTCGGATAACAGATATCCTTCTTCGGTAATAGCACGATGTCAAATGAATCATGTCAATATATTCAAATTGAGACACTATCAAAATCTTGAAAGTTTATACAATTTAAGCGAACATCACAGACACTGATACAATTTAAAAATTTCCAAACACGGCGCAAAAACTACAAAGATATGCCAAATAAAATTAGTTATTTGCGATGTGAACTGGCAAAACTCCCAAATTTCCAAAGGTTGTGACAGTTGAGATGTTATAACTGCATGGAGAGCAGTCCCCAAATTAAAAAAAATGCCCTAACCGATCCAAGTTGGTATAATATTTCAAATTTGACAACGGTAGGGCAATTGCAACAGAAACTTCATATTTAGCCTCCCAAACGAATAGCAGTTTAATAATGATTAGAAAAATAAGTTTTATTTAATAAGGTAAAATAATTGAACGTGGCTACGTACTTGTACATCCATCCCATAAATGAATGAAGCCCTGTAATTTAAACTGGTATTTTAAAAAAATCTTCAAATTGTAAAGCCAGTACGGAAGCCGGAGTTAATTGAAACATTTGATGACAGGGAAATGAGTGACTCATTCTATGTTTTTTTCATTTATGCCCTCTGGGGAAACTGTCCTTAACTTTCTTATCCAAAATCTTTCTCGAGCGACTCTGTCAACCTTCGACCAACCCTCGTTGTGGTCTATAATTGTGATGGTAAGGTTTTTGAGATCAGCTTGGGCGTGCCCAGGTGATCTCAAATGACGACTTACGGGTAGGTCGGGGTTGCAAGTGTAGTCACTTCGATGACCATTCATGCGTTTGTTGAATGGCTGCTCTGTCTCGCCAACATACTGCATGCCACATCGACACTGAAGGAGGTATACCTACATTTTGGGTTTAATATATATGTCCTTTTTGAAATTCTGGTACAAGCTCTTGATTTATTGGTGCTTAATACAAATTAAAGTATCAGGTGGGAGCCGTTAACATAACTATTTATGTTCAATTAAGTCTTAATTCGATATGGTGCGTTACACTTAATAGGAAAAACGATACTCTAGGCTATTTATTACAGATCAATTCATTTTTCACCGTATGATGAATGTTCCTTAGTATCTTGTTTGTGTCATAACTGTTGTTTATATATTTGATTAGAATGTACTGAAAAGTGAATCAATATAGACACCTACAAAGGCTTTACACCAGCAAGGAATATATATTTCAAAATTTCGAGATGTGACGTTATATTCCTAAAGTGGTTAAATTTTATTATTTAAGGGCAATAACAGGTATAAGTTGTTTTAAATTATTTAGACTTATTTTCAGCGATGTCATTTACAGTTTTCTTCTTGCTGATCATTTTAACAATTTAACGTGTCTCATTCGCCATCATAATTTTGATAAAACATAATAAAGAAATGAATTTCTAGTGTAAACCAACTTATATTCGCGGATACTTCATTTCGCGTTTTATCCGTTCTTTACCACTTTGTAGCTATTTAATTGAACGATTGTCTGATTTACTTGATGTAGTTTAATAAGAACAGATCCGTATTTTACATATTCGCAAAGATTTTTTACTTGAGGTGTTTTTTACTCGCAAAAGTCGCGAAAATAAATGGCTCGCAAAATTAAGTTGGTTTATAGTATGCAATCGAAGAATTCAAACCTTACATGCATTGCATTACCAAATAACTAAAAAGATATATAATCATGATATTTTGATTTTCGTACTTCTATCTTGAAAGATATTTCGGATGCAAATAAATTTGGAACGCTTGTTATTTTTATCAATCTTCACATACTATCGGCGATTTATCTTATTATGTAAGTATGCAATACGTAGATGTAGTTTGTTTAGTTATCAGTTTTTATTCTTTTTTATGTATCTCATTTAGTAAAATTTGATTATATTTCATAAGTGATGGTTTTGAAATGACTTTAAGGTTTTGTACATACTATATTTGTAATTTAATTGTACTTGACACAAATATTTGTAGATGATACCATAATAAAGAGTCAGAAGATGCAAAGAAGATATATAAAACAGATAAATCGAAGAAATACTTTAAAAACCATGCACAAAAACCGAATTTTCAAGAAAAAGCAACCCAAACCCAAGCATGCATGCGCAACGGGATGTATATGGAAATTTGCGAGGTAGCACATGCAGTACTACAATAAAGAGAATGTATATTTCATAAATGAATTAACTGCCTGAAAATTTCATTACATGTATATTCAATATATTTTAATGACTTCTTTAATTAAAAATCAATCATTTAACTGAAGCTATATACAATTCTAATATAACGTCATTATTTCGCTTTGTACACAAAGCCGTTTGTATATGCACAAAATATGTTAGACACATGGGCACAAACATACTGTTTACATAGGCGTTATTTTTATCTATATAAATAAATAAACTGCTATTGTATAATGTTTATCAAATAACATATATGTGTATCCTGCTATTAGTTTTTAAACTTGTTAAATCTGAAAATAAAAAGTATTTCTACTTGGGAGGAAACGGGAAAAGCCAAACTTTTCTATGGTATTTTCGTACGCTTCGACCTATAAAAATACTGTGTTTGTCCTATTAGAATCAATGTCAATCTTAAAATGAGCAAATGAATTGATTATTTAAAAGACTTATACTAGTTGTATGGAAGCATTATCCTATTCAAAAAGGCTAAATACAAATAGACATGTCAGCTGGAAGCCGTTGGTGGTTCTATCTCTGTGTGACTTTATTTTAATTCCATTTGATTTGCTTTTTAATATAGAAAGTAAATACTGCTGGCTTAACCTTGCAAAACAAATTATTTTTCCCAGAATGGTTTTCTTCTTTATCATCTTGTTGGTGTCATAATTATCATACTTTATTATATTGCGATCTTATATTTGTCAACAATGAGAATATGTACGTCTAGACAAGAAATATTGCTCGATATAAATAATTCCGTCACATTTGTTATAAATAGACAAATGAAAAGATACCACTTTTATTACATGCTCCGAATACACATCTTAAAATGGTTGTTCAAAATGCTATTAGGAACTGGGAAATAATTATCTGAAATTTAAGGCTACCAAAAGTTGATAAGCTAGTTACTGCTAAATAATTACACAAACTTTTAATTCGAAAGCCAGCTTATATGTATCCATCTTATCGGGTGTTATTGGGAAAAGAAGAATTTAGATAACAGAATTGCCATTTAAGAACCAATGAGTTGGGTATCTCAAATAATTGAAGGCATAGTTTAAAATAAATCTGCCTTATAGCACGTGGGTTTTTCCAACGTCTATGAATTAGTGGATAATCTTATTAAATTGTTTGGTTATTCATCCTCTGTAACTTTATCATTAGAATGTAAGACAATTTGTACTTGAATCTAAGTGTCATTGAATACATAGTATGGTGATATGCTTTCATGCTACATGTAGAGCGCGCAGACATATGACATTATTGAAGTGTTAACTTGCACTTTCATGAGAACTTAATGATCTTAAATTTCCGTGTAAAGTGCATGTAGAATTGATGTACTATCACTTTATAATGAATACTGCTAGACGTCAAATACTGTAAACCAACTTATTTTCGAGACTTTCGCGAGTAGAAAAATAACGCGAAAATAAATCGTCTCGAATATGTAAAACTTGGATTTTTCCAAATTAAACTACATCAAGTAAATTTGAAAATCGCGAAATTAAATAGCCGCGAAGTGAACTAGAAAGGGTAAAATGCGAAATTAAGTATCCGCGAAAAAAAGTTGGTTCACAGTAGTTAATTGTTAATCTCTTCGTGATGACAATTCCATGAATACTAGAGTTTCTGCAAATGATTTGATTGTCAATTAATGAGTAGTCAACATCATCTGATCAAATTCACAGATTTCAGATTATAGAAAATCGTCTAGAGAGTTATTTTAACATTCAAATTCTTATCTCATGCTGGAGAACTTCTACAAAATTGCTATCACAAATTAACAATTCATTGTATAAGCAAACGGAAATAAAAATATTGACTGTTATGTTCATTTTTTTTGTACTGTCAAAACAATTAGAACTAAAGAACATAAGATACGATGACAGTTAAGAATGTGTGAATATGCAGCAAACGTACAAATACTAGAAAATAGTCCTTGCTAATTCAGCGGTCTTTTTACATAGTACTGTTTCATGTTTTTTAATGATACAAAAGACATATTTTGATATTATATGTACAAATACCGGTATACACTTGCTTTAGAATTCTCAGATCGGTGATAAAACGTGCAGTTCTAGAACCATTCAGATACAAATTGTGCTTCTATATCTGAAAATAATGAAATTCTAGTAGTACCAATAGTTATCAAAGGTACCAGGATTATAATTTAGTACGCCAGACGCGCGTTTTGTCTACATAAGACTCATCAGTGACGCTCATATAAAAAATCATACAGTTCATCAGTTATAAAATAAGGACATTGTATCAGCTGGAAAATCTTATAACAAAACAAGGTGTAAGCCAACGTCACAAAAAGGCAGCATCGTCGTTGATGATCAATGAAATATCATGATGTTTTTTGTTATTGATAGAATTAAAAGTGGATGGAAGATATTTTATATATTCTGTGCTACGTTTATCAACTAATTCGGTCGTTTCAAAACAAAAACTTTGATTCAATTAGAAATTTCTCTTAAACTGATAGTATCAGGATGATTTATAAATCTATTTATTTTATATTGTTTCGTTTTAAATCCGCGGTTTTCAAACGTTTACAATCGACATGAATATTGGAAACAATTACGCTGCCCTTATTCTCTACAGTTTCTTTGTTTTTGCCTTTCTGTTGCCATGAAATTTACCCTAAATCTCCATGTATTCATGTGTAAATTCTCTTCAAAGATACAAGGCTCTACATTTGTTTGTAACACTCATTTACGTTTCGAAAGTTTCATCAGCAGTGCTCGAATCAAAATACTCGAACTTTGATTAAAGTACAATGTTGCAGTGAAATAAAAAAAAAACAATACAAAAAGAAATTGCAGTAAAGACATATAAATCAAATAACTACCATTCAACTTCAGATTTTTATTGGTGCATAATGTTTGTTTCAAACCTATGTAGGATAGCTGTATCATTTGTAATAATATCGCATTTCATAATATATGTTTATGAAGACCAGAATCAGATACTACTACATAAGTGTTCATCCTTTTTAGTGGTCTCAACACAAAACATTACCCATGGCATCATGTCTGTCCTTCTATCCTTCCGAAGTGAAAGATGTTGCCGAAGATTTAAAGCTTCTTATGTACCCATTGGACCAAAGATTGGTTCATCATGTTAATAATTGTAAAATATTGAGTAAAAGTTCAAGTTAGCGGTTTGTTCTTTTGCGGATTTACTATGTTTTGAATTTCGTCAAACGGACTTGACGCGGGCATGTTTAATGTTTTTTCTATATGTTTATGATGTACAACCAACCAACATTAAGGTTGCAGCAACTATGTTTGTCTTGAACTAATCGTTTCTCACTTCTTTAAGAAGTTTTGTTATCACTGGTTATTTAAAAGAAATGACACTTTATTGTTTGTTTATAGACTTATTTGAACTAACCTAATTATATAAACTCTTTCCTTACGAAGAAGTATGTCAGGAAGTTTTTTTGCTAGCATCTTGACACCTATACCATTAAAGTTTATACTCTAGAAATATCTTTTTCAGATATTTAATTAACGAAAGAAAATCAACTTATTGTTAATGTTAAGACATAATCAAAGCTAATGTAAATAGCAGAATGGTTTAATTGACACATAGCTATAAAATATCGCCCATTTCAATGTTTTGATGAGACGTAATAAGGAAGTGACTTCGTATAATTAAAAGAAAAAAAAAAAGAAAAAAAAAACAATAAGAGAAAGGAAATCCTCCATTGTTTACAAAATGATTAAAAAAAGTATTTTTATCATGATTTTAATACTTTATCTTGGGAGAAAATCGGAGACACATCATTTCGGAAAACTTTATTCTAGAATATGTTGTCAAGTTTGACATAATTAGAGCATTGTAAATTACTAGAAAAAGAAAAGGGGGCATGGTAGGTTTAGTCAGGAGTGTGAAGTCATGATTGTTTACTTTTGTATTAAAATTTTTCGTCAACCCGATAACCATTAAGTTTTAAACAATTTATAGATTTTAGTTTTATTGTTGTTTCGTGTTGAGCTCGATGCCGTTTATGGTTCTATTGTTGTGTATTTTATTACTTTATATAACAAAGAAATATTGCTAGCTTAACATTGAAAAACAATTTAATTTTTAACAGCTTTTTAAATCTTCTTTATAATCTTGTTAGTGTCATAATTTGTCGTCTGATTGCATCTAAGATATGATTACAATGAACATATATCTAAATAGATGAGGAAGATTGCAACATTCCATTTATCAAGTAAGAATAAAGCATTAGATCATATGAATCATGTGAAATTTTTTGTCAATACCGTATGTTGATTAAAACGAATTTCTCGACAGTTGGACAAGATACAAGACATTAGAATTTAAAAGTTGGTGAGAAATTATATCCAAATAGAAAAACAAAAAAATGATACGAATACGACTTATGGGGTACGCAACACTACACCCCAAAAAAAGCCTGCCGTATAATTTTTCTTATTTTTCTCTCATTGATAAACTAGGCCAAGCTAAACATCTTATATACATTTGAAAAAAAATTAACTTTAGGTTTAAAAGATTTGGCAACTAAAATATTTCATCTTTTTCATGCTAGTATCGGTCAAATTTGGCAGTTTCAGAAATTGAGTATAGGGGTATATGTGTTAATATTTAAAAAAAAATAATTCAAAATTGACAATAGCAGTTAATAATGATAACTGAGGCGAATATTAGTTCACTGCTACTCTTTACTTAAATTTTTTTTTTTTATTTTGGATTTAAATTTTGTCCAAACTGAAAAAAAGGGGGGGAGGGGGGGGGGGGGGGGGGGTAATCAGAGTCAGCCTCGAAAAGTTAGTGTGATGTTCATAGTATTTGAAAAAGAAATTCAGTTGAAAAAAAAATGTGTCGTTTAATTTTTTCAAAAAACTAACCATTTGGATTGCTATACAAGTCGGTTGTTCATGCAAAAATTTACAATGATTTAACCACGAGACTTTGTCGTATTAAAGTTTGAAATAAGCACCCACCCTGAAATTTGATCTATAAACCAGACCAAAATCTATTCTAATAGTACATAAGGGACATAACACTTGTGCAGGCCATAACTTTTATGAGTTGATATTTAGTTTAAAAATACAAATTACACCAAGCTTCAATCGACTATACAACAATAAAGACACACATTATGACATATCAACACATTCCGTGCACATGGAATAAACAATGGACATGAAGTTACATAAACTTGTTTTAAAAAGGACTGGTATAGTTTCTATTGAAGCGCAGTGTACGTACTTAATTACTCCACAAAATGTTTTTTTTTTAAATTTCATACATGGATTCTGCTTGTAAAAGTACACGATATATTAAATAAAGGCAACAGTAGTATACCGCTGTTCAAATCGATAGAGAAAAAACAAGTCCGGATAACAAACTAAAACTGAGGGAAACGTATCAAATATTAGAGAACAACGACACAACAGAGACACAACACCGAAATGTAACACTCACAGAAACAAACTATAATGTAACAATGGCCATTTTCCTGACTTAGTACAGGGCATTTTATAAAAAAATGGTGGGTTGATCCTGGTTGTGTGGCATGCCAAACCTCCCGCTTTAATAGCAGTGTTAATTATAACATTAAAATGACAACATTACGCGACAGGGTTACAATAAATAAACAGATAAATAAGAGAAAATAAATATGGATAATCAAGTTCGTTAAACATTGAATTTGTTAGTATTGTTGCAGAGGTTATGAAAATTAGATACAACATGTTTTTAGTTATAAGCAAGTCAGTCATAAAATACTTTCAAAATACTAAGAGTCATAACTCATTTCACCTCTCATTCCACCAAATATCAAACTGCAGTTACAAGTGTCTCAATATTTTTTGGGCCTCTTATTATTATCCAGTAACTCTATTCAGTCATATTCTTGAATTGAGACTTGAGAAGACAATTTTTTAACTTGTCTCATTGGCAATCACACCACAATTGCTTTTTTTATATATTTACTTCATATTGTATTCACAAATTCGGGAAGATACACAAAAGCACAACAAAAGAAAGAACGCATTTCGCTATCCGTTCGAATTCAAAATTTGAAAAAGCAAAAATAACATGTTCTGTTTATATCATACATGTGTAGTGTTTGTTTCACCCATGATTTTAATTTAGATTTTATTTTCCCCAAAAATTTCAGACGGAATAGAGGACACAAGTATATTAGCTACACCTGTCAGGAAAAAGGTTGAAAACAGAGACTAGAAAGATATATTGTTTTTTTATTCAGATAAATGTAAGAGTGCTAAATTATGTGTAGTGATGTGTGGACTCTGATTTTGTTCTTTTTGTTGTCTTTGCTCCTCGACCTGTAAATAGTGCACTTGTGGTTCATTATCCCCTCGGTATCTTCTAACTTTTTACATAAATATAAATCATGTATTAAATTTTCAATTGCCCTAACAACACACAAATACACAGGTCATTTATAAATCATTCGTTACCTACAATTTTATATTAATATTACCACGCCCACGGTGTATTTGCATTCAAATCTACGGTTTTCAAAAAAGTTTCGTGAAGTCAATTCAGTTTTGATCTAAATCGATTTGGCCTTTCAGGGGATGACTGAGGTATCTCTGAACACTGAAGAGTATTAATATACACCAGGATTAAAGCGCGGTGTGGGTCTCTATCCAAATTTCTGAAAATACCGGTCTTTTCTATTTCCTTTTCGTGAAATATAACAATCATCAGCAGCACTGTGAGACGAATTAAAGTGTTAATGAATAAAAATGATGTTTCAATGCCTATGCGCTACATGTAGAATGATAAAACATAAATCTTTCCTTAATATTTTTTAAAATGATTTTCTTGGAACTTTCGATTTAAAGTGCATTTAGGATAGATGCACTTAAACTTAATATCAAAACTGCTTGACGTGACAAAGGAACGGTTATTGTCTTTAATTTCCATCATAACTTTAAGTGATTACAAATACTGTCATGTCTGCAAGTGATATGATTGTCATTTAATGCAAAGTCGACTTAGTTTTATTGAATTCCCAGTTTTCCTACTAAATTGAATAAAACAATCTACTCCCATTAGCTTTATATCATGAAACAAATTCTGAACTCATGTAGAATAACGATTACCGAAACAACCAGCGAAAATAAACAAGTCCTTTCATACATATCTCAAATTAACAGTCATTGTAGTTATTATGTCATATACAAAACGTGAAAACTATACAAAAACATTATTATAGACCCTGCTTAATACACAGGGAGACCGACAATGCTCTTTCTATTTAACGTTCAGAGTGATTAAGATAGTGATTTAGCAGAAGCAGTGATATGATCATTCAAATACAAATTTCTACGTTTCAGGATTTTAGTACTGTCATATTCTTAATTATAAAAATAAAAAAATATGTGGTATTATTGCCAAGAAGAAAACCCTCCACAAAAGACCAAAATGACATAGAAAGTAACATCTATAGATAGGTCATCATACAGCCTGCAACACTGAGCAACCAACTACCGCATAGTGTATAGATAGCTCTTAAACGTTTTCTGTCCTTATAAATACCTGGCTTTCTAATTTTCGACTGTGAACAATCCAGAAAAGCTGTTCGGGCACATGAAATTGATAACGTATTGTGTAGCACTGATTCGATACCTCTGATGTTGTGCTATCAGTCCCCAAGGGTATCATCATCTCAATAGTCAGTCAGTACTTCAGTAGTCACATTATTTATACGAAAATATTTAAAATTGATCTTATAAATTTAGAAATTGTACAGAAACTAATGTTTCAGATCCCTCAGGCAATGTTGGTATTAAACGGATTCGTCTATAATGTTTAGGTCCGTTTCAGTTTATACACGTTATAGTTCTTCTGGGTTTTCGGTCCTTATAAGTCCATGGCTTTCAGATATTTGGCTGTTGAGCGTTCCTGATGAATGTACACCAAGAAAAGTGCGTACGACCCATGAGATTTAAAACGGAAATTCATTCCAAACCAGAAAACTAACTACCTGCCTTAAGTTTGTCTGATATAAGATAATGGGATCGTTATTAACAGCACATTATCATTTCCAAATCAAGTAATATCAACATGACAACTGATTTCCAATAACAAATCTTAATATAATTTATTTATATGCAGATGTTAATACTTATGTTTTATCTGGATGTATTTATTTGACATTTATTTTCGGGTATATGATTTCTTAGTTTTATAGTCTTAATTATTTAGATTGAAGACAGATAATTGTTAGGTCAATTGGTTATACGAATAAATAAAATCAGACGACTAAATAACATTGATTCGGCTAAAATTCTTGTAATTGGTTTTTTTATTTTTTTTAACCAAGTGAGAAGTGGTGATTTGTATATTTTAGCCATTCCACCTTCAACAAACACTTAAAATTTGATCATCTGAGAAATTACGTCAGACAAACAGACGTAGAATGACGACAGAAGCTGTAATAATTGCTCTCACTGGGATATTAACTGAGTGAGAGCAATGCTTTACATGTATGTCTACCTATCCCTTAATAAAATTATTCATGTTATCTAATCTCGTCAATAGACTCTCGAAATAGAACCGTAATTTTAAACTATTATATAATAATTGAAAACCAAATAAAAATTAAAAACCAATTGTTCAGAGAACCATTGATGGTCTTTCCACCACTTACAACATATTTTGATGTGAAAATATTAAAAATTCAGTTGATATGTCAGTTCCTATGACTTTATGATGTCTAAATATGAATTTGGAGCAAAGGTCAAAATCTAGAACGTCCAATTAACCTATGACCTTGACCTCAATTTCAAGGTCATAGACTAAGGATCTCAAACCTAAAGACACTAGTTCCTTAATATGTATGGTTCATGAGTAATATCACTTTACGCATAATTCTAAACATAAGAGGGGCGAAAACTCCCATTTATTGTCTACACACCCTTTCAACCAAAATTTATAAGTTACGACATGTCGCAACTAACAATTTAGTAAAAATAATTTGTCGATAAGTTATACAGCTTTTGAAAATAAGTGAAAATGAGCCAAAATCAAAATTTATAATATGACCTTGACCTTTGACCTTGACCTTATTTTCATTTTTTTGGACCAAGGATCTCAAATCAAAAGACCCTAGGTCTCTATCACTTATGGTTTACCAGTTAGAAATGCATATTCTTATATCAAACATAAAAGGGGGATAACTGTCATATGGAATCTATATACGGCTTCGGTCAAAATAAAACAGCACATCCTGAGGATATAACGAGCAATTTCGAAAAATAAATTTGTCGGTTTCTTATACAGTTGCGAAGCCTTAGAGATAACAAGGAAAACAGTGTTCGGGGAGATAACTCTTACAAGGGAAAGTATTCGGTTAAGCAGAGTTGGTTTCAAAAGCGTATAAACTGTTCAATATCATATTCCAAAAATCTAAGCGACATCTTGCGAAACAAAAAAACAGCGAAGGAAATGAATTAGGCGGAAAAAAAAAAAAAAAAAAAATAATAATAATCAGAAGAAATCCAATAGGTCTTTCCACGGAAAAGTGGAAAGACCTAATAATGCGTTTAATTGTTACATTGTTTGAAACAGATAAAGGAAAATAAAAGAAAAAACTTTCATTAGTATTCAAGTTAGTTGGATATATCCCAGTATCCAGGAGTTTAAGTTAAGATTTGGTAATTCCATTCACTGCTTGTTCACAATATTGGCGATTTTGAGCTGATCATATGAATAGGCCGCTTCTCTATTTCCAAAAACATATCTACTTTTCACCTTTCTGTAGAAAGCATTGCATTGTCTCATTGACGTAAAACAGAAATAGTGTTTATTCACATCATAGAATTAAAATGAATACATAAAGTCTCCTACTTTTGCTTAACCCCTTCAATTTTATTACAAAGGGGAATTGACCAAAACAATCAACGTAAAATTTGATATTTTAAGGAAATACTAATACAAGAGAAGATGTATATTTTGTTGAACTAAAACATGTTCACACAATGGTATTAATATATTATTCAAATTACGACTTAATGTTTTTGCTGATATTGATATATTATATATTCACAGCTTAATTAGACGGAAAAATTAAGATATTGCCATAATACATAGACATTTGTCTATTGTTAAAGTCTGGAGTTGCCCTTCAGATGTATTTTGATTATAATATTGTTGACTTACATCGTATTATTAAGGTGCATTTTCTCCTTAATCACTTTTTAAGTTTAAGCAAAGGTGCAATGAATAAACGTCTCTTCATGAATTTTT
This sequence comes from Mytilus edulis, assembly GCA_019925275.1. Lineage (NCBI taxonomy): Eukaryota > Metazoa > Mollusca > Bivalvia > Mytilida > Mytilidae > Mytilus > Mytilus edulis. Next base: position 64,897,203 of record CM034351.1, on the reverse strand, counting down.
GATTAACGTTAAAATTGAAAATGGAAATGAGGAATGTGTCAAAGATACAACAACCCGACCATAGAACAAACAGCAGCTGAAGGTCACCAATAGGTCTTCAATGCCGCGAGAAACTCCGCAACCGGAGGCGTCCTTCAGCTTGCCCCTAAAACAAGTATATATACTAGTACAGTGATAATGGACGCCATACTAAACTCCGAATCATACACACGAAATTAAAATAAAAAAAAAACATACAAGACTAACAAAGGCCAGAGGCTCCTGACTAGGGACAGGCGCAAAAATGCGGCGGGGTTAAACATGTTTTTTGAGATCTCAACCCTCCCCCTATACCTCTAGCCAATGTAGAAAAATAAACGCATAACACTACGCACAGTAAAATTCAGTCCAAGAGAAGTCCGAGTCCGATGTCAGAAGAGGTAACAAAAGAAAATAAACAAAATGACATTAATACATAAATAACAACAGACAACTAGCAGTTATTGACATGCCAGCTCCAGACCTCAATTAAAGTGAATGAAAGATTATGTCTTCATTATATGAATATCAGGCACAATCCCTCCCGTTAGGGGTTTAGTATTATACCATCATAAAATATATGAGAAGAACATAACCCGTGTCATGCCAACAATTGGTTTTAAATAAATGTGTTTAATTCCGTTGCAAAGACCCTATAAGTGAATCAATATTAAAACAAAAATATGCAATCTTTAATGATCTGACAACAGTATCGTAACTTTATCCCTTCTTTATAAGTCTGTTTAAAGGTTTTGTTAGCTTTTGAGGGGAATACTGACATTGTTGTGCTTTGTAAAGAATATTACCATAAAAGATTGGATGTGAAATACCTTAACGTATGAGATGTCTGCATGTTGAGCTATATTTACGAATGATGTTCTTGTACCGATGATAAAATTTAGTAAATGTTTTGACTAGTTTGTGATATCGAAAACCCTGGTGTGATAATTTTTCAGTAATACATAAATTGCTCTCGATAAAATACAAAACTTTGTTACATACACGAGCGAATCGTACAACTTGAGATTTTTATAAACACCGTAAGTTGGTGACAAGGGAACGTCACTATCTAAAAATTAATAATTAACGATAGGAAATGAAAATAATCATCTCTTTTGTCGTACATTTTTGTATTAAGCTTTCCGTTAATGATATAGATATCAAGATCGAGGAAAGAGCAGGGGTCATTGTTACTTTTAGCTTTATTTTAAAGTAAGTTCAACAGGATAAATCTCTTAAGTATACATACTGAAGTGGTCATTAATGAGAGCCAATATATCATTCAAATATCTAAAAGTATTATTAAATTTTTGTATCAGATGTTGTTTCGTTGGGTCTTTGCTAATTTTAGTCATAAAAAATTATAACTCATAGCAATACAAAAACAGGTCCGTAATAAGTGGTGCACAGTTAGTTCCCATTGGAATTCCGAATAATTGACGATATACGGAATCTCCAAAACAGAACAAAAATGTTATCTAGTAAAACTTCAAGGGCAGATATAGTATCAAAGCATGTCCAATTGACATAGTTGTTATGTTTATTGCTACTAAAAGATTACCTAAAAGAGTTCGAACATATGTATTCGCATTCTGACTTTTAAATGCCCATTTAAATAGGTGTGTGATTTTTTTCTTAATGAGAATATGAGGCAAAGTGGTATATAGATATAGATAACGTTGAACAGATTGAAAATCACCAATATAAACATGCAATTTATCAAGTACTTCCAACGAGTTTTCGACACTCCAAACGTAATTAATTCCACTATTTTCAAAGGCCTTATTTGAACAATTTGTAAATAAAATTAGCCTAAAAAAAATAAATGAAAATAAAAGTAATTGCTGTGTCAAATCATCAAACTTCTTCAACTACTGAACAAAATGGTAATTTCAAGCAGATACATATAGAACAACGGGCATTTTTAATGTTCATAGTGAGTTTATCTGAAATATATATCAAGTGAGCCAGCAAGGGCGAGATTATATTCGAGCTGATGAATTCAGCATAAAAAAATAAATTGCCACTATACTATTTATTAGCAATTTGTCTTAACTGTATGTCATTTGGGTAATACAAGTTTTACGTTTATTAAAATCAATAAAGACACGGGTTTAGCGAACGAGCTATGATATTAAATGAGTGATGACAATATGCAAATCCATCCTTTATTAAAGATACCACCAATATATCAACGACATCTATTGCATTGCTTTCCTGTGTGAACCATACTAATCATTCGCTATTAGAAGATTACTTCCAATATGTTATATGCTATGGTACTTTAACACGTAAGATGCACATTCTGTAAATGTTTTACATCATTGAAAACTTTATGTCTGTTAATTTAATTGTGACCGACTTGTTTTAAGTATGCATATCTTTAAATTCCAGGATATTGTTCAGTGGTTGTTGTTTTTTGATTTTGGTCAAAAGTGTTTCCCGTTTCTCTTTTTTTAAATTGATTAGACCGTAGCTTTTCCTTGTTTTGTATCTTAGTGTCCTTTCTAGCTTGTTGTTCGGTGTAGGTATAGGCTCCGTATTTAATGCAGTGATTTGACCTTTGATTGTTTACTCCTACACATTGTGATGTCATTAAAATAGAATGTACATTTTAAGACAGCTTATGATCACATATGCAAATCTCAGTTTTACGTCTAGATTGTAAAAAATCAAAGAAATATTTGTATGTAGTGAACAGAAAATTAGCAAATGGGATCCATACATTTGTATTTTTTATTCAGATTCATATGCAACTGCGCAAGTTGTTCATGTTGCATGAAAAATGACTGCATCAATAATAGTTTATGCCATTATGAAAACTATGACAACTGGATTCTTATCAATACTCGACAGTAGCCCTCGAATCCAAACAGTTTTTAACCTAAATCAACTACTTTTAGCAGTGTATGCCTAAGGGTATAAAACACATAGGTTTGGAATGATTTTAAAAATCAAATAACACAAAACAATTTTAAGATTACCACATCAATGATATTTCATGTCAGACATGTAACTCCCTCCGAGAATAAACGCCAACCCAGAAACATTGTAACTGTTTAACTGAACATAACTATAACGTCTATACATTTTGTTCTGTTGAATTTACAGTTCAACATATTCTCAGATGCCATGACCTGATCTCTTAGAGTACTTTCAGTTTCATATTAGAAATGACTATAAATGCACTTACGATGCATTCAATATTTACTCGAGGATTTTCCATGCAATATTCTATGTTTGTGAATATGTCATTTTCACAGATTATAGGACATATTATCATGATAATCATCAAAGTTCAAATTTTTAGGTTTAATCAAATAAATCATAAAAAAATGATAACATTAACAGGATAATAAGTAAAGTTTATCACACTGTGAACAATTGATTGTTCTTTAACAAAGAACTTTCCGTTTATTCTTTCTATATTGAATAAGAAAACATATATCGAATCCGATTTGATAAACAAAAATTCTGATGTCATCAGCTCCAAGCTAATACAATTATTTGCATTTTGCACTTTCAAATAATGAACGTGTACTGGAACATTAACGACACATAAACGTTATTTTTATGTTGACATTTATACTAATGCTTATTATTATACCTCAGTATGTTTTTTCTACATAAAAAAATGAAATAGTTGTGCTATTTCATTCCACAGACTATTTGCCAGTCATAAGTTTCAACGACTAATATCCTTGTTAATAGTTTTTCATAATCATCTTTCCCGTACTTTTTCATGCTTATCTTTAATTGGACAAAAATAATGTCATTAACTATTGTGCTTGGATTTGTGGGCTTGGCAATGTCAAACTTTAATATCGTAAACGGTATAATCAGTTTGTGTAATTTCACGTACAAGAAGCAAGTATAAAAGAGAAAGAAAATATTTGCGCACATATTTAAAAAAAAATCTAAAATATAATACCTTATTTATAATATGGGCTATTATAAAACTGTATTTGCGTTTTGTGTACTTTAGCTTGAATTTAATATATGCACGGACAAGTATTTCTAATCGTGATTGCAATTAATGAAATATTTTCAAATACAACACGCACTACAAGAAAAAAAAACCCGAATAGTTCATCTTGTGCATGTCAAGTTATGTGACATTTTTCTTTTCTTTTAGATGATATATGTACACTTTCGTTAATTTGTGATATAAAAACACCTAATGACTATTGTTCGGTATAATAAAACACCTAATGACTATTGTTCGGTATAATAAAACACCTAATGACTATTGTTCGGTATAATAAAACACCTAATGACTTGTTGTGCAGGTAAAAGCCAGTGTGTTGTCCCTTCGCATACCAACTATTGCTCTCGGCTTTCCTCGAGCAATAGTTGGTATCTCAGGGGCAACAAACTTGCTATTACCCTAATATCCAATCAATAGGTGTATACTAATAAATATTGGATTGTCCAAATCTAGAACAGCCCGGTTACACTACATAATATGTGAAAGCTTTGACGGAGAGTTAACTAGCCAAATATCTGGTTAACCCCTGTCACAGGACTGATATTTAAGTGTTAGACAACTGATTTTGTTTTAGTTTATATTGGTTTTGAAATAGCGGTCAGTAACTGCGTGCACTCTCAGATCTGTACTATGTGTCTTATATGCTTTTTACCGATCTGATAATGTTTGTCATTTGCAACTAGTGATTTATAGTTTCTTCTAATGTTGTAGTTTTGAACCACTGTACCAGGTAGTAGCGATGCCCTTTGTTAGTCTGGTATGGTTTTTAATCTTAGTGTTTTGTGTATACCTCGGAGTTTAGTATAACGTCCATTATCACTGAACTAGTATACATATTTGTTTAGGGGCCAGCTGAAGGACGCCTCCGGGTGCAGGAATTTCTCGCTACATTGAAGACCCATTGGTGACCTTCGGCTATATTCTGCTCTATGGTCGGGTATTTGTCGCTTTGACACATTCCCAATTTCCATACTCAATTTTATGGTGTGTTGAATTGTAACACTCCGCCACATTTTGTGTATGCTTGTCCTTAGTCAGTATATTCGTATGTTGCTGTATGTAATTTTTGTTTTCCGATTATAATACGTAAATTAGGTCATTTATTTTTCCTGTTTGACATATTTTAGATTTGTCATATTTGGGCCTATAAATAAAGGCAACAGTAGTATACCGCTGTTCAAAACTCATAATAGCTTACTTTATAGTATTGTGTTTGCTCATTGTTAAAGGCTGTATAATGGTCTACATTGGTTAAATTTATATGTCATTTGGTCTTTTGTGGAGGGTTGTCTCATTACCAATCACACCACATCTTCTTACTTTTGTACCTAAAGGGGCACTAGCTACGAGTTATATAAACAATCTTATATTTCTTTTTTGCTCAATCATTAATGAAATGCAAATAGTGAAATAGTAATTCGCTTTAAGTAGCAAGTATGGTTGAAATTTGTCAAAAAAAAAGCTCAAAAATATTGATTATGAATTATTCACTTACAAGTGAATAATTCGACCACATTGAATCCGTATTCATGAGAACTTCAATTTAACCCCTTACCTTGGGATGGATAACACGTAAAATGTATGTGTTAAGTTATTTAAAGGAAAATAATATGATGTCAACGTTCAAATTGAAACAAAGGTAAATTTCATTGACTGATTCGATCCACAAAAAAATCATTGTTATACAGGTAAAAATGATGATAAACATCTATTTTTCATCTATAATATGAAATTAAATATATCTAAAATAATCAAACAGCATGAGTTTGCTTAATCTATTTATATCTATATTTATGTTTAAATCGCTTATATGGTCATCGGATGACTTTAGATGTCTAGGCGATAATTAATTAGATGGCGTCTAGACCAAAAGAGGGACGAAAGATACCAGAGGGACAGTAAAAAATTCATCAATCGAAATAAACTGACAACTCCTGGCTAAAAATGAAAGAAGACCAACAGACAAACAATAGAACACATGACACAATATAGAAAACTAAAGAATAAGCATCAGGAACCCCACCAAAAACTAGGGGTGATCTCAGGTGCTCCGGAAGTGTAAGCAGATTCTGCTCCACATGTGTCACTCGTCGTGTTGCTTATGTCATAACAAATCCGGTAAATAGTCTAATTCGGTAGGTCACTAAAATACACATGCAACGAAGCTACGTATATTTATGCCCATGCCCTGCTAATTGTTAATTAGAGACTTTTAATATTTTGGATACATGTTTAACATTGTTGTAAATAAAATGTGAGAATTTGATTTAAATCGGTGAACATGAATTTGACAGTAAGGTGCCCCTTTAAAGATATGACATTACTAGAACATGAGAAAAACCGACACCTCAAAGAGAACAACATGTTGTATCAGAAAAAAGTAAAATAACAAAAAATACTAGACGGAAAGTCCCTAATCAAATGGGAAAATCAAAACCTTAAACACATCAAACGAATGGATAACAACTGTCCTATTCCTGACTTGGTATAGGCATTTTCGTATTCAGAAAATGGGGGATTAAACCTGGTTGTATAGCTAACTTAACTTATCGCTTGTATGGCAGTTGCATAAAAGACCATTATATTGACAACAATGTGTGAAAAAAACCCCAGACAAAATAGGTGAATTGTAAAAATATCAGGAACAGCAGCCAACATTGTGTTATAATCTTAACTACTGTAAAAGAAACAAAAAAATATAACTGAGAATAACAACAAATAATATATATATAACGCACATTAGCTAACATGAAAGACAAGAATATACAAATGTTTGTTACCATAGAATAATAACACAATGACGGAATTTATAAGAAGGGAATCTCATGAAATGAAAATCACCAAAAATAGACTAAACAGTAAAAGTCATATTCATAACGACAAATAAAAGAATACTATAACACGTTATTACGATGATAAAAAAGACTGGTGCAATGTTATCGTCAATCTTAAAATTATAGAGAAAGAACATAACATGTTTCTAAATAGTTCACGTTTGTCACATGAAAAAGCACAGTATGTCTATCCCTATGTTATAGGCAAGTATGGAACGCCATGAATGTCTTCTGATGTTGATTGTTTAATATGTTCGGTGCTTCATGCATTATGTTCAGCAGTATGTATATTATGTTCAGTAGTTTTCATATTATGTTCAATAGATATCCTATTATGTTCAGTAGTTATTACATTATGTTTAGTAGTTTTTACATTATATTCGGTGCTTTGGTTATTATGTTCAGTAGTTACATTATTATATGCAGTAGTATCTAAATTATGTTCGGTACTTCTGACGTTATATTCAGTACATTTTTCATTATGTTCAGTACTTTCGACATTATGTTCAGTAGATTCAATATTATTTGCAGTACATTATGTAATACCTTCAGTAGTTCCGGTTTATTTATATTCAGTAGATTATTCATTATGTTCTGTAGAGGCATCGGTATTATATTCGGTTAGTTCAACTTTATGCTCAGTGGTTGTATCATTATGATGATGTAGTAAAAGTCGGGAAGTCAATCACGGAAATTGTCGGAAAAAAACGAACGCGGATATTTTTGACGGACGTTTTCTTCCTGGACACCGACATGCAACAAAATGTCGTCTGCTAAATAAAGAGTGTCATTATATAAAGTAGATTTAGGTACTTTATACCAAAATTCTTGGATGAAAAAATTGAAGATGATAGCTTCAACTTTCTCACGGATGAAGATCTGAAAAGACTTTGGGTCGAGACAATAGGTGACCGCATACGCCTGAGGCTGAGAGAAAGCATGCGGCATCTGGATGTGCCAGAGTCAAACTTACAGCGTGACCAAGGTACCTTTATCAATTGAAAAGACTCGTATAGCACTTGTCATTTTAAGGGAATGAGTGTTCTCCAATATTATAAGTTATATGGTTCGCTACTCACTCCCTACGGATCCATAGAGGGTTAGTAAAATCCATAGGGGGTGAGGCCGAACTTTCAAAGTCCGAATCCCCTATGAGTTTTATTCACCCTCTATGGTCCGTTGGGGGTCAGAAGATGTTCTGTGTTATCCACCACATGATGGTGTTTCAAGTTTAGCCCTATACTTAGACTTATACTAGAATCAAGATACATGTGTCTGATGCAGTGATACACAGACTTAACTGAGTCATGACTCGAACAGTCGAACCTGATGTTGCTGTCATTGCTGTTTCTATATTCCGTGACATAAGGGCAGACGAACTTTGGCTTGCATTTGGAAGTGGGAAAAGCTTTAGATATATATCTATCCATGACCTTTCAAATGCACGTTTACTTGAAAGGGAACTTCGTTGTTGATATGGATGGCGTTTGAAGATGTGACTTTATGATTTAGAATGATGATTGATCAGCCAACATCACCAGATAAGGATTTGATAATGTCATTGATAAAACGACACATGGTTTTGTAGTATAATCGAACAAATTTATCAGATGGGGTTTACGAAGCAAGAAAACATGTTTTTGGAAGAGAAAAGACTTATTAATGCTATTTGAACGACTCGGTCTAGTGTTATTTTGCATGTAAAACGTACAATATACCATGGCGGGTGTGGATGAGTAACAAGCTTGGAATTTTATCCTATGCTAACTAGTCCAGACGCTTATGAGTCTATTTGAACGACTCTGTCTTGTTTTTTTCAGCATGTAAAACGTGCAATATACCATAGGGGTGTGGATGAGTAACAAGCTTGGCATTGTTTCCTATGCTTACTTTGCACACTTCTTTGTTATATTAATCGAAAGATTTGTATACTTTTTGGTTTTTATTCAAAATTTTATTTTAGTGATATTTAGTTTTTTGTAAAAACTAAACAGGGTTGGGGGTTTCACATGTCCCGCCGTGTCTCAAAAACAATATATGGTTATTGCTTAAAACAATCTCAGAAACTATTTTTGATTATTGCATAAAACTTCCACACAAAACGTCGGGCGTATCATGCGCTCATGGCGCAGCTGTTTATATTTATAACTCAATGGATAGTATTCATTATAAAACTTATGTACATATACTTTTTTCTTAAGAAAATTCTGTAAGCAACTGCCCGAAATATTTTCCGTATGCAAAGTAACCTCAGTGTGACCCATCTCGTAAAAATCCGGTGATCGCAATACGCATGAATGTCCTTAAAATAAACTGTTATCTGATTGTACATGTTAAACACATGCTCAATATTCATGCTTTTTGTTGATTGTTGACAAACAGGGGACAATCGCTAAACTTCGGCTTCAAAACACGAACTATAATTACCTGCCATATTTTCACAACAACACTGACCGATTGAAAAAAAATGACGATTTTACGAAATTTATGCAAAAAAAATGATAAAATCGTGCACAGAAGACTAAGTTTATGACGGTTGTATGCATTGGTTCAAGAATTGGAATAACATTATTTTTCACCGGTCACTCGTTTATTATGACTTTAAGACCCCAAATTCTAACTTTCAACAAGATATTGACTTCGAGGAGAGTATATTTATCTAAAGCTGAAATGGAGTGAAGGAATTTTATTTTGTACTGTATTTGTAAGATAGTTGAATATATTTTCTTTCATTAAGGTGGAAACTTGAAAAATCAAAGAAATTCTAATGTTTCCTTCCATCCACTTGAATACTCAAAAATAAGAATATCGGCACCTAAAAAAAATAAAATTGAAAATGAATAAATTAAACATATTTAGGATTGGAAAATTTAGGATTCTTACAATATTCTTAATTTGAAAATGAAATTTGATAAGTATATTTATAGACATAAACAATCCCATAATGGCAAAGTGAATTATCATAGTTTTCGAACCTACAATTATTAGAAAGATCCAAGCAGGTATTGAGTACGGGGTTGAAGCATACATTTTATACCCAATAAACGCGAACCTGATAGAGAGCATGGCAACTGGTGTAAGTAGTAAATTACATTGAAACTATGGATTTATACCAATACGTTCATGTACTTATAAATGATTGTTTTCTCAATTTTTGGACTATTATTTGTCTATCAATAAAGAGCATCGTCCTCCTCTGTAGTGTATAACTGCAGGACATGCATTGATAGATGAGAAAATGTGGGACTAAAGACTAGATAGGGTCTGAATTCGGATTGTAATTAAAAAGCTTGACATATGTATTTATTGTTATCTTCATAAAGTCCGTGTAAAACATGAGTGATAAATGCTGTAGAACTAGTAAATAAGCTTTTATAATTTTGTTTTGCTGTACTTTAGTACAGTTATGTACAAGCACCGTGGCATGACGTATGCTTTTTATGTATATTTTTTTGTATTATAGTGCTGTGCTAGCTCACTCACTTATATGTTTTTATGGTCAAATATTTGGACTATTGGAAGCAAGATGCTGCGTTGAATTAAAGGAAAATAAAGTCAAATGATCTGAGAAATACGATTATTTCAGAAATTTAAAGTTTTAGTTACTTATCACTTATGATTAGACAATATTACATAAATACATGTATTCTAATGATCCAATGACACTTATTTTTCTTTAGTTTAAGATATTAAATGTAATATTGTTGATTTTAACAAATTTTCGACAGGTAAAATTCCTACGATTTGACTTACAACTGCCTGTTAACAATCGTAAGTTTACGATCAAACTTGCGATAAATTTCGACTTACGATTGTTTATGAAACGGTCAAAAACTTACGATTTGACGTACGACCGACATACGATCTAAGATTGTCGTACGATTCTTTGTGAAACGATAGCCATACGCTTATGAATGACGAAGGGGAAAATACGATCCATTGGAACCCTTTTGGACAACTCTTTGTGAGGCCTCTTCACCTTATTAGGAGCTTGTTCATTTTTGATGTAAGAAACAATATCACGGTCTTTGTAAATGAGGAAAATCAGCTCTCCGATTGTGAATAAACATGTATTTGCGACCATGAATCAGTAATTTTAAAGATGTTTTAGTACTTAAGTGATTTTATTTTATTTTAATCAATCTATCCAAAACTCTACATTGAAGATATATTCTGAGGACTCATCTTTGAAATTTACGCCATATTGGTTTTATTTACCGGAAGTGTTTTCTTTGTATTTAAACATTAACTATAGAATAGAATAAGTGGTTTAGAGGATAGATTAAATTCAAAAGTTAAATGACCAGCACAAAAAAAAAAATTCTTCACATTTTGAAAAAAAGTTGAATATCAAAATAAAAAAATGATATTTCTTTGTCCGCCATTTTAAATATTACAGGAAGTAAGGGTTTTAAAGACATATGTTCTTATACATTGTATCTATAAGAAGCATCAAAGAAAGGTTCCTGTACAATTTAATGATAGTAGCAATACGTCAAAACACATTTCAATCCCACTCCCTAAAAAATAAGCTTATTTTAGAACGATGTCCGCCATGTTGGATTTTACCAGAATTAGGGTTTTTAAAGACATCTAATCTATAAAATATATCCAAAAGTAGTACATAACAAAGATGTGTACCAAATATTATTATAGCATCATGATAAAAACACCTATTCACACACTAGCCTCTGATACTGGGCTGATTTAAGTATGATGTCCGCGATTTTGAATTTTACCGGAAGTGAGACATTTTTTTCAAATGCCTCTCTGTCTGAAATAAAAGAGTAATAGTTGAGGAAGGTCTATGCCAAATTTCATGTTTGTAGCAGGATGTGCACAATTTTACACAAAGCTGCCGTACTATCATAATTGATATTGCTAATAATTAACAAGTTCAGGGTCGAATCCGATACCGATACCAATAGTATATTCAGTTTAATACCTTATCTGTACGTTCTGCATCTGACAGGCGCAACACCAAATGATGTATTCAGGATTTTGCGATATACACAGGTTTAAATCACAGGGTTCACACTACTAAATTCAATAATTGTCACATTGTTCCCGATTGTAGTATTTTAATCAGTATGACTTTCTCAGATGACAATACATATACTAAAACTCTTAACTTAAGATAAGGCGTATAGGTACAGTTTGCAATCTGTTAGCTGGAATGACGTAAAACAGCGAATCCAAGAATTCAACTTTTTTATAACTTATATACAACCATACTGTTGATTAAAAAATACTCCATTCCAGACCATTTGTTTTCCAACAAAAATAAATAACCAATAATTGATAAGTTCCAGGTCGCTGGGTTCAAGCAAAAAGATTTTTAAAGCAGAGAAAAACTGTGCATCTTATAATCAGCATGACTTTATCAGATGACAATACTAATACTAAAATAAGGCTTACGCATAGTTTGGTATACTTTAATTCAGTCACAGACCCGCGATATCACAGGTGTGTTCTAGTGATAATTGAAAAACATACCAAAAAAACATTACTTAACATTGACCAATGAACCATGAAAATGAGGTCAAGAGCAGATCAAACTACCTGGTAGGTATATTTTTTATGGTTTTGTTGAAACATGAAAATGTTGTCAAGGAAAAGGGACACCTGACAGAAGGAAACTACTTAGCATAAGGTATCTGCATAAAAGGTTTGAAGCATCCATGTCTTCTCCCCTCTAATATATAAGGCTTTATACAAATAGTTTACACTGCTGCAGCCAGATAGTAATCAGTAAATCTTTAAGTCTCCCATATATAGAGCTCTATTTTCACAGGCAATACAAAAATCAGTTAGCATTATTTTCTTTATAATTCTATAAAATTTTTGTTTTTACAAATAGTCAATCAAGTCTTTTCCTTTAAAGATGCAGACAC
>CM034351.1:64214436-64284369 GCA_019925275.1 Mytilus edulis | reverse complement strand
GAAAAAATGGAGTTGAAAAGTTGAATATTTCAATACTGTTACAATGATACATAGCTCATAATTACTAACGACAACACATCATATAAAAAGTCATATATAACTCACGTGTGCTGAAAATACATTATAACGTAGACAAAATGGAGAATAGAAAACTAAATTTCAAAAGACTACACACACATGTTTTGACAAAATATCAAAACGTTTACAAGATGGTGATTAAAAAGTCAAATACTAGAAGAAATCATTCATGTTAACCGAAAAAACATGAGAACGTAGATAAAATGAAGTTTAGAAAGTCAAATATCACAAGACATAACTCGCCTCTATCAAATACTTACAGAGTCAATATTTATTACAAATAAATTATTGTTCAGCTATACCGTATCCATTTAGAGCATTTATTGTTGGGATATAAATGATTAAAAAAATGTTCGACTATATTATGTATGTACTATTATATGTACTATGTTTTGCATATGCATTTAAATACATTCTCGACTGAATTGTATCTATATTTACTTTAAACTGACGAGCAAGTTTTTGAAAACAACCAATCCAAACGGGTTTTTTTATTATTTGATCCACAAAGTAGATGAAACTAGGATAACCTTCCTCTTTTTGATGTTTTTAAAATACATATACTGTGTAAGTATAAGTATTTTTACCTACAATGGTTTACTTTTACCTCATGTGACTTGAATGGAGAGTTGTCTCATTGACACTCATACCACATCTTCTTATATCTAGATGTTTCAATAACCACGAAGATTTGTTCAACTACGATGTTAAAGCAAACTTTCATTCCGACACGGAAAGATCTTTGGTATACTTTACCTGTTATATGTTTGATGTAGACTGTAACACTATCATTTAAGGTATGATTCATTATATCTTCGACTTTAAGATGGAAGGTAATGATGTCATCGTGTTTTATTTCAGATGTAAGGCAGACTGATTGGTGCGAAATCTCTTGAAGTTTTCCCGTATAAACGCTTTTATTATTTCTTATGAATGTGAAATAAAAGGCTGTCAATCCATTCACGTTTTCGGTTCCATCAATAGGTAACAATCCTACCATCTGGTCGTAAATTCCATTTATTGCGGTTTCTGGTCTTATTGGAACAAGAAAGTTATTAAACTTTAATTTGTTGTTGTAAAACCTTTTCTGCCAAGAGATACATAATTGTGAAGAGTTATTATGGTTCATGACCTCGGTGATGTTAAATGAATGATCAGGGCTCACAACAATCACAGAAATATTATTATACAGAACGAACCTTCTAGCCTGTCTTATATTATTAGCTTTATCCTTCACAGTCAATAATACAGCATACAGCATTGAAGTTTTCGGTGGTAATTCTATATTCACAGATGTTCTATTGTCAGATGAATAGATGTTTAAGATATGGATAATTTTCGTATCTCGTATTTGGATCATTGAAGATATATGTTTGACCTCAGAAACAGCGATTTCATAGCTTTCTATTCCTGATCCAATGTCCATATTTGGATCCATCCAACCTTGAAACTGGACAGTTATATTTCTAGACGATGATATTCTTCTCGAAAGTTTAAGTGGTTCACTCTTGCAAGAATGGCTTTCTGCACAGTGTTTTGGAGGAATGCCATCATAAATGTAGCATAAAGTGTGATATGTCTCTGTTTTATCATAAGGAACTTGTCTTTCTGCGTGTGTTGTAAGATCTTTCGAAACAAAATAACCTCCAGCTTGAACACGAAATGTTACACATATCCTGTAACAAATATTTGTTTAAAAATTAATAACTTTGATCAACACAGATACAAGACTATTAATAAAAATATCAAATTAGATATGGCAACAAGATGCTGTTTTCTTTAGACAAAAATATAAATTTTGAAGATATTTTTTTCTGACACTAGAACTTTTACTTTTCAAATGTATGTATTCCGTGTGAAAATTAGGAAAGATAATATATGCATGTTAAAGTTAAATTGGTTAAAAAAGTAAAAACAAATTACAATATTGAACATTGAATTTAAAATGCAGTTTTAATAGTAATTGTTACTCTACCTTTCTCCATTTTGCAGTGATTCCTGTACAAATATTGTTGCAGTGTCATTTTGATAGATTGGTTGGGGATACCTTGATGAAGAATCAGATTTATATCTTGTAGTACCTAAATCTTTCTGGTTTCCTATAAAAGAAACATAATGTGTCTTGTATACAAATTCAAATTGTCATGATTGTTTATAAAAATTATAGCTACCAATTTCTAAAGCGCAAACATGAATTCCCTAAGTTTGAAAAATTCTTTTTACAAAAAAATAAACATGCATTTTCATAAATTTGTTTTTAACCAGAATACGGAAGTGCACATGGCATGATGATTATAGATCGGTTGTAAACCTTATATTCACACCATACGTCACGCCCTGGTTTCTTTTTATTTTTCTAAAAATGCATTATCGTATATTTTATCGTATGTTTTTTTTCAAGTGTTGTCTAACGATCTTTTAGAATAGTTTATGTGATACAGTTAAACATATCTCGATTAGTCGTAAATGAAATAACATTTTTGTTCTACGTCGGCTTTAGGCAAACACCAATACATCAATCATAAATAAGTTATTTTGCTTGAAAAAAATATCATATCAAAAAGTTGAAACTAGGGAAAAAAAATTAAATGATTAGGTATTGTTTCAAACATTTTAATAATTTATCTATTTTTACTTCGGGGGGAGAGGAAGTTGCTAGTAGCCGGTCAAATCATATTTTTATAACTTAATTGTTTGCAATTTTAAGGACTTTCGTATCTATCCCAGACATAGATTACCTTAGTCGTATTTTGTACAACTTTTTGGAATTTGGTTCCTCAATGCTATTCAACTTAATATTTGGTAAGCTTTCTAACTATGTTGATATAAGCATCACAGATGAGCCTTATGTAGACGAAACGCGCGTCTTGTGTATCATATCATAACCCTGGTACCTTTAAAACTATGTTATTCCTATAACGTCTTATTTCTAATGTATTCCTTAACATCCTTAATTTTTAAATGTTTGGGTCTGAGCGTTCCTAATGACGACTAGTTATAGTATATTTTACAAAAACGTATGAACTGTTGTACTGACCTGAAACTGTTATCTTCTTCATCGAAATTGCAACATCGGTAATACCAAAGAGTTCCCTTGAGATGAAATTTGGTCTTGAAATAGTAACTTTTGGTATTTTGAAAACTACCTTCAAGTTTATTTCAAAATGATCCAATTGATTGCTTCCAAAAAAGTCCTTTTGCAGAATACATTGAACTGAGCCGCTATTTGAACTACTTCTCGTGCCGTTTTTAGCAACTGCTGTTATTTGACAATGATCTAAAGTAGGTTTTGTGATTGCTGGAATAGAATATCAAGAATAGCAAGTTTTATTAAGACAAAAAGTATAAGTAAAATTGAAGAAGGTCTTTAACTTTAATTTGCTTAAAATGTATCTTGTAGGTCCAAATTAGACTTTTCTTATTTACTCCAGCTATAGATGTGTGTTTAACATTGGAACCAATAAAAGCGATGCTATTTGTGTGTGTTCTATTTTATCATTTTGTTATTGTTTTGCATGTACTGATTTTGTGTCATTTGATAGATACCTTGTATCCTTTGTTTTTCTATAATAGTCTTGATCTCGACGAACTGGTTAAAATGCGGTGTAGCATCACAAATTTTGACACTATTTAAAAGAGTGACTGTTAAAATTGTGTACGGAAAGAAGCTTCAAAAACCTGTAAAAGTTTGTCATTGCTCTGATTCATGTATCATAAGAAAGCGTACAAACTTACTGATAAAGTTTTGTTTCTGTCTTTTTTCCCCTTTAGATGGACATATTTGCCAACAAACTTTATTTAACAACAACGAAACCCACATGTTCAATGTAGCCATTAAGCATGTTAAGTAAATAAACAGCTGCGCCATGAGCGCATGATACGCCCGTCGTCTTGTGTGAAAGTTTTATGCAATAATCATAAATATTTTCTGAGAAAGTTTTAAGCAATAACCATATATTGTTTTTGAGATATGGAGGGACATATGAAACTCCCCCCCCCCCCCCTCTTTTTTTACTAAATATCACTAAAACAGAATTTTGAATCAAAACCAAAAAGTATAAAGATCTTTAGATTAATATAACAAAGAAGTGTGTAAAGTTTTAAGCAATATTCATGAATTGTTTTTGAGATACGGTGCGACATGTTAAAAAAACCCTCCCCCTTTTTTACAAAATACTAAATAACTGAAAAATGAAATTTTGAATCATAACCAAAAAATATACAGATGTTTAGATTAATATAACAAAGAAGTGTGTAAAGTTTTAAGCAATAATCATAAATCGTTTTTGAGATACAGCGCGGCATGTAAAAAAAAACCTCCCCCTTTTTTACAAAATACTCAATAACTCAAAAATGAAATTTTGAATCATCACCAAAAAGTATACAGATCTTAAGATTAATATAACTAAGAATTGTGTAAAGTTTTAAGCAATAATCAAAAATTGTTTTTGATATACGGTGCGACATGTGAAAAAAACACCCCCTGTTTTAGTTACTAAGTGCCGTAACTCAAAAAGTTTTAATCTCATTTTCACCAAAAAGTATACAGATCATTTGACCATCATAAACACAACTAATAAGTTTTATGAAATTTGGATAAGTCGTTCTCAAGTTACGGTGCGACATGTTTACGCCGGACAGACGGATAGACGGACAGACGGACTGACGGACAGACGGACAGACGGACAGACGGACGAACACCGGACATTTGTATAACATAATACGTCCCGTCAAAATTTTGACGGGCGTATAAAAATGCAATGTGGGCTTATGCAACTGCAACTGGTATCCTTCATAAATATCCTTATTTTTCTTATATTCTATCTCTTTGAAGACGTTTAAAAAACATATATAACAGTAGAAAGAAACTCCTCTTATTAAAGGGTAAAGCAGATATATAATATACATTTCTTGGCTAGTAACACGCAAAAAAGGATAAAAAGATCTGTTTGTGTGCAATGATAGTAGTGGTGAAATATAAACGATATGCATCTGATGAAGGAAAATACATGGATACATTTTCTATCAACAAACACAAATGCAGCTTTTGATGCAGTGTAATGACATGAATGAATCACATCCTTTCATAAGCTTGGAAAGAAAACTCCACCAAGAATGACTTATAAAATAGAAATATGATGGTCTCTCTTGGGTTTTTGTCCTACCCTTGACCACGCGTGGCGTCTGTTTGGCTGTACTAGATGTATAAATACAAAGCCGCATCAGGTCAGGTCAAGGACGTTGAATCCGCTGCCTCGTGATGCATTGAGTGTACCACTTTCATGGCACGTTAGAAAAGCTTGCAAAAACTATTTGGGGAGTCCGTATGTGGCCTCTTAAATGGCAATTTATGTCCCTATCGAATATACCTTGCTTTTTTAGTCCAACTTTCCTCGATCTTCATCACCGACGGCCTTTTATACAGGACATTATATTTATTGTAAATTTGTTTTCGTCCTGAATATTCATGAAATATTTCAAACTAGAAGTTTGTAACCAATGGTCAAAAACTGTCAGTCAAAATGATACATAGTATACGTAACAACCACTTACAGTTGGATAAAACGTCAAATGTGGTGAATTGTATTTTTTTAATGTTATTAATCAATTGATAGACAAAATTATCCCTTATAGTTAGCTAACATAGCAAAACCCTTTTTATTGAAGTTATATTTATAAATGAATGCTTACGTTGACATTTAGCTGTTGATTCGCTTTTAATTGTTTTAAATCCATTCATGCAGTTACAGCTGGACGCAACTTCATTTCCGCAGCTTCCAGGCCAACACCAACGATTTCTAGTTGAGCATTTATCTACAAATTCATATATTTATCAAACACTAATCTTTCTGTTGCTGTGTTCTATCTTTCTGCGGTAAAGTCGTTATTGTTAAGATATGATAGTAAATTGATTCATTGCACATTCGAATTGAATTTGACACATTTTGTTCTCAATTTGTTCATTGTGCGTTGATTTGTTAAATATGCCAGATGTGTATTGTAGACACCACATATGTTGCCTTCTTAAATAATATTTTTGATTACTGTTTTCAGCAAATAAAAATTAAGTTGTGATGATATATGACTGTCAATTCATTGAAAATTTATGTCATATATTATATAAAATCATCTCATTAATTTTGTGATTGCTCATAAAATATATTGAAAAATCCCGATTGTCTGCTTAAACTTATAGAAACCTTACCTCTGCAGTTATATCTTATTAACTTGTAGTACAGGCTGTCAGTACATCTGACACACCATTTGTTACTGCTAGTTGTACAGCCGATGTCAGCACAATGTGGTAGATAAGGTTGTAAAACGCTGCAATCTATTAGTTTTCACAGTATTACAAGTACATTTATACCACGATGTCGTTAAATACAAACTGATAGCCTACATTAGAACAGTTCATGTGTTCTTTGTCTGTCCATGACGTTCATAACTATATTCCTGGGATGTGTTTTAGTTTATTTTCGACTCTGATGCATGCTTTTTTATTATTTAAGGTTATTGACTCTTAACTAGCTCTCAGTTACAGCGAGTACTCTCAAATCATACTTTCGTGTTAAATAGACCTATTGATACAATTTGTAATGCTTTTTTGTTATCTAAAGATTTGTTACTTAGTGTTATATATACCGGTTTTGATAAGTGTTTGGTATGACTAAAAATTAGCACTTCTTTTCTCATGCTATAAACTCCAAATCATTTATTTTGTAAAGAACATTTCTGTATTCCATTACTATATACCTTACAACAAAATTATTTTCATTAACCTGTGTACTTTATTTTATTTGGCGACATTTTGTTTAAAATAATGGTTGTTTTTTTCTGATAAATATCCCCATGATAAACGGGACATTAGAGCAAACAGTTTACAAGTCTTTCTTTCTTAAAATGTTAAATATAATATAATATACTGCATTTCACTTTACCGGGAAAAGGTATATATTTATATATATATATATATAAACGAGTCTAAATTGAAAACTACGTTCAAACCTCTGATTGCGTTGGATAAAAACCGCAATTTTTATACGTGTGCATGTAAAACAAATTTCGTTGTAGAAGGGTCTAAAAACATCACAAACAACATTTTCCAAAAGACCAAAAAAGTGAAAAAGTATATTTAAACAAAACGCATTTGACTAACAGGTCGAACAACTGATGTTCTTTAACCCTACTGACTGCCATTGGCGATTGCCAAATAAAATTGATCACAAGATGTAACAAAATGGATCTAAATGTAAATTTGATACTAAACAGAAAAAAAATTAACTTGTTGCCACGATGTTATGCCACAAACATACGGTGTCAATATTTTTTTAGTACACCAGATCCGGATTTCGACAATAAATGTCTCTTCAGTGATATTAGGGATCGAAACGGTATTTGGAAGGCCATATAAAAAGTACCCTCATTTTTAGAAAAAGTAACCTCATTTTTAGATAAACTCTTGAATTGTAAGAGTCAATATAGGATGAACGGATCATACAAATCGGAGGGAAAATATGATACAAGCCCAAACGAAAAAATATAAACGAGTCTAAATTGAAAACTACGTTCAAACCTATGATTGCGTTTGATAAAAACCGCAATTTTTAAACGTGTGCATGTAAAACAAATTTCGTGGTAGAAGGCACAAACAACATTTTCAAAAAGACCAAAAAAGGGAAAAAGTATATTTAAACAAAACGCATTTGACTAACAGGTCGAACAACTGATGTTCTTTAACCCTGCTGACTGCCATTGGCGATTGCCAAATAAAATTGATCACAAGATGTAACAAAATGGATCTTAATTTAAATTTAATACTAAACAGACAAAAATTAACTTATATATATATATATATAGCCAGGCTTATTGCATTTAACTTTCCATACCTTTATAAATTGATAACCGCCATGGTCCACCGCATGATTCTCGACTTTGTCCACCACAAGGCAGAGTACAATCACTTTCCCTTTGCTTGAAGTAACCTGAAATCTTTCTTGGGTCATCACTGCCACAGAAGCAATGCGTCTTAAACTTTATATAATAATATTTAATTGTGAACATTAATTAGATTATATATGTTTAGCCAAATAGAATAATATTCTAACTTAACAAAATATGAATATTTATACTGTCAAACTCATAAGAACATGTTTATTACCTACGAACTTTAAAGTAGCTCCTGCTGCCAACAATAGGTTTACAGGGTCATTGCTTATTTTGAATTTTGTTGTGTGTTATTTAGTTTAAAACATCTTGAAAACACTTTTCGTAGTTGTTATTTCAGTTTTCTACAGGACAATACAAATTCAAATACAGTAAAACAAAGAAAAAACATTCTACAATCTGTTTTAAGATAGCGTATTAGGGCCATACTTTTTTTTTAAATATGGTCGACTTAGATTTTGGAATTATCAACTTTAATCTTGGAATTATCAACTTAAATCTTGGAATTATAAACCTTATCTTAAATTTATCAACTTTAATCTTTAAATTTCCAACTTTAATCTTTAAATTTCCAACTTTAATCTTGAAATTTCCAACTTTAATCTTAATTATCAACAGTAATTCGTGCGGCATATTGTGGAACTATTTCCCTCTTCACTTGTAAAATTTGTAACTTGTAGCTTCTGTTTGAAACGAAACTTCTGATTGACTGTCAGGTGGGTTACAATTACACTGACATAAACTAAGATATGTAGAAGTTCATGTAACGGATGAAAAGTAAATGTTACAAATCAAGAAATTGCATTTTACGAATTAAGAAATTGCATTTTACAAATTTAGAAATTACATTTTACAAATTAAGAAATTACATGTTGCTAATTCAGAAATTGCATGTTACTAATTAAGGAATTGCATTTCACAATTTAAGAAATTTACAATTAGGGCGGATATTCCCTTTTATATCTTTTTACCTCTAATCCGCTGTAAATAAAATTCCGGCTTTTACAGAACCGCATACATTTGTCAATGGTCTGGTCTGGTTGGTTCCATGAAGGATTTGGATAATCATACAAACGAGATTCATCATCAGAAAAACATCCAACATAAGCTGTAAAATATAATTCAAATATATCTACTACATCATATCATATCTGAAGTCATTGTTTTTTTTTTTTTATCATACTGAATGATACAAAGAAGGCATTATATTTTTAAACAACGAATTGACAACAACCCATGCAGACTTTTATGGACCTTATAATCACATATTATTGATATTTTGTGTTGCTCATGGTAGTACAAATAAGATCATTAATCTTTATTCTATAAGTAAGGAGGAATATTTGTCACTTCAAAGTAGAGTAGATTTTATTTATGATTCTTGTTTGCTAAACATCCTGTTGGCAAATATACAATGTCTCATTTCAAGTTTTGCACATTAAGGACAAGAAAATTAACATAATTTCAAAAAAGACAGGATCAAAGACTTTTCCATACGAATTCTACCTTCTGACCCTTTATTAGTTTCAGAGACGATGGTATTCAATATAACTAATGCAACTTATTTAACGGACTTATTAAGACACATCATGGCTGAGCGTTTATACATCGAACACAGTCAAACGAGCGATCTTCTTTAAAAATGGTTTAACATCTGGATGTGTGATATTCATATCATAGGGATTTCTTTTGGTGCTTAGTATATTGTTTTCAAAAAAAACAAAAAGAAATGTATTTTTTTTTAAAGAAAAGGAAGACAACAAATGTTAATATGTGTAAAATGTCTCCCCTTTCAAAAAAAATCAAATTCGTTTCTTTGAACAGATTATAACTCAATTGTAAACACTGTTACTTTACTCTTTGCAAAAGAAAGGGTTAAACATAAGTAAAATCAATATAACAAATATTTATCCTGTATGAATAAGACAATTAATGTTTCAAATTTGAAATAATTTGAACTATATTTTGTGGTAGAAGTCAAACATTACCTCTCGTCGCCTTACAAGTCTTTATGCACATTTCTGAAAGAAAAATAAATTATTATAGAAAGAAAGTATACCTAAAGATTATTACTTAATTAGCTAAACTTATCTTTTTAAGACGCCAAAGGAGAAACTAGAAATAAAAGTTAAATGTACGCCAAATAAAACAATTTCAATCTTCGAGATGGCGATAGTCCTCTTGCAGCATCTATAGCCATTTAACAACTTGTTTGGCTGATTTTAGCCAATGAAGCCTTGTATTAACACAAAAGATAATATAAATAACATGTTAGCAGATCTCACAGACTCTGGAATATTTGTTTACAAGTGTAATCGGTATCAAAACTATTCTGTACTATAATGTTTCTCGAAGAAAAAAGTGTAATACTTAAAGTTTAGTCGTCCTTCTTATTGATATGTGATATTTAAATCTGAATAAATGGTATGAGCGTTGTTATAGGCCAATTGTAAACGATATATTGTAACATGACTTTGTGTAATTGTTTATATTCATGTCGTTTAAACTAGAATTGTTATGATATTGTAACTATTATATTTATTTATGTTGGTATAATTTCTGTTGTGTGGCCTGATAGTTTACAGAATAATCTTATAACTGTGCATTTAGAAATCACTGGAACAATCACAGATACTGATAGAATTATTGGAACTTTCCATTTAACTGACTTAACGATTCCAGAATGATTCTAAGAAAAAATGTGTTAAACGTCTACATTTTTCCAGAAACTTCCGTTATAGTTTTCTATGACTTTACATTTATAGAACGTCTAGAGTTTTCCGTGACAACTATATATATATACAGACAATGAAACCTAGACATCGATAGACATAAGTATAATATTCATAGCATTTGGATTGACACTTTTATTCTTCAAAGAACATCATACTAGATTGTGACCTTAGAAGGGGAAGTAATATTCTGATTGGATTCCGAAAAGTGTTCCGGATACAGATAAAGATAAAGATTGGACTCATATTTTGACAGTAAAGTTGACAGTAATATTTGCGTAATACTTCTTGTAAACTTTTGTATAAGAAATATTGTTAAATTTTATTATTGATTTGTGTCTTTTGTCGGCTACAATTTAAAGGTGATTTCTGACTGTAACAGAGTGAATAAATGTCTCATTCAATTTGGCAATTTCACCAGTTCTTATTTTCATAAGAATGTTGTTTTATATTTTTCTTCATCGGCAATATCGTAACAACAAATGTCAAGTTTGGGATTTGTTCATTTTGTGATATAATACAGTTTTGCTATTGTTCGTTTTATTTTAGTTTTACGCATCTTTGCTAGCCAGGGGTCACGGAGTAGAGGGAACTATATCGTTATCCTTTGCTTACAAAGAGTTTTACGAATTATGGATTGAATGCGCATGAAAACTGGTTTCATCTCTTCCACATCGTGTGCCTGTAGAAATTCAGACTATCTGGACCATTTCTTGGAGTCGGGAGTTGGTGGTTGATATGACTTGTTTTCTCTCTTTCAATTCATTACGTTTGAACACCGGTATACTACTGTTGCCTTTATTTAATGTACTATGTGGTAATCTTGGAGATTGGTGTTATCCTATCGTGTATTATAGACATGTTTGATATCTGTTATCATGTGTAACGTGTCATTGAGATAAAATAGATGAATATTTAACTTACGGTATCCAAGTATCAAAAGCCATATCTTTACACATTTATCTGTAGTCGTCTAAAAATAAATGTAATGACAGATTAAAAACAACTATGATTTCTTTATAAAATGATAGGAGCCTATTGCAGATGACTTACGAAAGTTAAACGGGAAGGAAGGTACATATTATATGATAATATATTGACAAGTCTTCACGTCTTGCTATCTCGAACATTATAATACATACCTTTTAAGATAACATTAATCTATTCTTGCTACAGACAGGAAGAAAATACATTTTATTGTGGTTTCTTTTGGCAACCAGTCGATATATGGGTTTATTACTATACATTTTCAATCCTTTGTACAAAGGTACGAGATAACATGTTTAGATAAATACACTATTGTTACGTGAAATTACGTGGAAACTTTGGAATTTGGGTTGTATACTAGTACAATACACTGACCCTTTGTAATATTATAAGTGAAAGGTTTGTATAAAATTTAAATCCTGGTAACTATGATGAGTTTATTATTGTTAAGGTCTCTTTCACCAGTGTAACTACAAAATGTGTGAAATTGGTGAACATTTTTTTATATCTGAATGTTGATTCTTATTTTCAAGTAAAAAAACACCATTGCTGTATGGTAAACGTTTACAACACAGCATCCCTTCAATACAGTTCTGTAATGCATCTGGTTCACTCGAAATCACATGATAAAGTATAGCAACTATACATACATTAACATACAGTTATATACCTCTATGGAGTTATTTTCTTTCAGAACGACAGGTCATTATTTTTCAGAATCAACCCGGACGATACCATGTTTCAATGATATATGTTCCAAGGCATAAAATAATGACCTGTGTGAGGTCATTATTTTCCTTGATAAACATGCAATCTATGATTTACTTCAAAACTTTATTCGTCTAATAGTTTTTTGTTGCCGATTTGGAAATTTATTTTTTAAAGTTCAATCGATGAAAGGTGTAAAAGAAACCGTCATTGTAGTCCCGTATTTTAATTTTAGAAACAAATAACGTGAAGTTTTGTTAATTTATCGCTACAATAAAGAAACATTATCATATATGTCAGATGAATTTTAATGTAGACTTTCATAAAATAAATCCAGATTTAACATATTCGTGTGTAAGATTTTGAAAATCTTATGGAGTCAAACTGAAAAGGTTGATTGATTTTTGGTTGCTTGCTTAATGTCCAGTGGCAAATATTTCATGCATGTTCTGTTCAGAACGATACACACTGAATAGGATATCATACTGTGACCTACATGTATTTATATTCGTCTTCGTGTCAGTTCTTAAATTCTAAAATTTACGTATACCTTTTACTCTATCAAATGATCAACTAATAAGATAATCTTATATTCTATTGAATAACATTAACGTAACTCACGAAAGGGTCAGGTGTGGAGGGTATATAATTATATCCAGATTATCTTTTAATAAAATGTATTGCTATTCAAAAGACAATCTTTCAGAATTTTTCATTCGATTCAAATAAAATTGTTAAAAAAATAACCACTTTTCCGCGATAGAAATAACAAATAGAAAACAAAACCAATGCCCCTCCCCCTTGTCCATAAGCTATGTGGTACAATAAACTACTTACAATTTGTCTTGTATTTGTCATACACCGTTTTGTGTCTTACTTCATGCAGTTACAGTAATATTTTTATTGTGTATGGATAATAATTTTTAAAAGGTTTATATCTAAATTATTTAGTGAGTTTTATTTCACATTCTAAATGAGCCGCAGGGCGTATTTAAAACCTGAACGCATTAGAAAGGAATATCCCACTTTAGTGTTGTCGATAAAATAGGATACTAAATTTTACAAAACTTTATAAAATTAATATTTTTTGACGGTATATAAGTCAGATAATGCATATTTTAAGGTTTTTCTTGTCGTAGAACACACCTCGGTCGGTCTTTCATTTGATCAATCCTGACACCCCTCGGTGTGTTCTACGACAAGAAAAACCTTAAAATATGCATTATCTATAACATCTAGATTGAGTTTTTTTAATTTCTTTATTCTTTATTGTTTTAGATATTTTTTTCATTCATTCTTTTTCCATTTTGCCGATTATTCTGTTACCTTTTTAATTGAACTCTACATTATTCTCTATTCTTTATTTGATTGGCCTATTTTTTTCTCTAACGTTTTGTTTTGACATTTAGTCTCATTTTTTAAAGTGAACTATAGTTCCTTCAATCCATCTCAAATGGTCTGATTTATATGAGATAGTTGTACCATTGGCAATCAAACCACATCTCCTTATTTTATAGTGTTTAGAAATGTAAGAATCACAAGGAAATTATTGAAGA
Source organism: Mytilus edulis (assembly GCA_019925275.1). NCBI lineage: Eukaryota > Metazoa > Mollusca > Bivalvia > Mytilida > Mytilidae > Mytilus > Mytilus edulis. Next base: position 64,270,364 of record CM034351.1, on the reverse strand, counting down.
ATTATTTCACAATTTTTTAACGATTTCTAAACAAATTATAAGTTGAACTACATGATATGGGTATAAAAAATATAGAGATGCGAGAATGTTTTAAATGCATTTTTTTGGAAATCTATAATATAAATGTATAAAAGGCTCCACATTAAAATTTTGATTAATTCTTTCCATGCAGTTAATTGGAATATTGAAAAGACCAAAAAAATATATAAAAGTGTAACAGTTCTTAACAATGGTCTTAATAAATTACAAACAACCTTACTTAATAAAGAGATAGACCCTACAATTCTAAGGGGACAATAACAATCCAAATAACAAGAAAAAACATTAAAACCATAACCAAAATATGACGAAAATAATACGAAATCTACAAAATTTACAGGTTGAAACCGCGCCAAAAACATGGAGTGAAGATTGATTTCTCAATAGCTGTTAAACACTACTATTGTTCTATGTTGTGGCGGACATATAGGTGAAGAAAGCCGGAATGCCTGAAGAGAATCACGGACCTTTGATTCGAAAACTGACAAACCTTGTCAACTAAAATTGAAGTCAAGCGAGCTTGGCACATACAAAATCCTAACTCACAACCTCAGTGTTGACACTCTGATGATACAATAGATAGAAGTAAAATGACCGTTGAACCAATGAAGTGTTTTAAGTATAACGTTCTGTGTTAAGGAATCTTGCATTTAAGTTTCTCTAATTCTTCGTCAATTTATCCCTTTCTGCACCCATTGTATAAAAAAAATGTAATCGATGTGTGGTTCGTTTTATCTCAGTACTTCATTGGTTAAAATCCGATTATGACGTCAAATTTTCTTCTGAATTTCCTATTGTGACAGCATGAAAGAAGACATCTTTTTGCAGATCATTCGAAAAGAAGGAATAAGTTTGTCTGCATAATGTTAGAAAATCATTAGAGAAAGATTCCACCGCTAAATCTTGTGTGACACGATATTTATCCACTCTCAACAGTTAAATTTTTAATATTTAAAACGCTCGGGCAAGCCTGGCGTTTTAAATTTAAAAAAAATTTAATTGTCTCGAGCGGGTTAATATCGTATTACACGCGATGCAGTGGTAGAATCTATATATAATATATTTTCAATCATGCATTATAATTGTCGGGTATGGTGGTGTTGTAAATATTTTGATTTATTACATTGGTTGCAATGAATTACATTGATTTCCCAGTTAGATAAAAAACCGATAATTTCACATGTGAAATAAACGTGGTTATTTCACTCTCTGACGTCATACAACAATAGGCGTTGTCAAGACGTCGATAACGTCGGATCAAAACAAATTGTCAATGCGCAGGAAAAAGATATAGTTCCTTACATTTTCTACATTAATTTTATATAAAAAAAAAAGCCATTTGCCAATGTAATAAAAAGAATAACTAATCGCCGTATTTGAATATCAAAAATAAGACAACTTGTGACCGAACGCCGCTATGGACTAAACTCGTGCTGCGCACTCGTTTAATCCATGCGTCGTTCGGTCACGCGTTGTCTTATTTTTGATATTCAAATACGGCGATTAGTTATACTATAATTATTTAAAGCTATAGTACTTTTCATCATGCAGAATTATTCCTGGGTCATTATGAATTAATTGTAGGGAAACATACTCGATAACATTGATTGTAACAAATATAGATTATTTTAATCTGCACAGCCTTAGTTTTCTAATAGTTTAAATGCAGATGATTTTAAAATACATGTTATCTTAAAATTATCTGTGTCATCGACAAAATAAAGATTTTATAAAATTTAGGTTGATCAAATTTGTTTGTATAGCTTACCATATGCATATTGTCGAATGTTAGTTCACGTACCAAAATCATTCACTATAACAGTATCTATACGAAGTCGTAATAGTGATACAATATTATCATTATTTTCTGTTTTATTTTCATGTTTACTTCCCGATTTAATTTTGGCATTACACTGGATCCCAAAAAATAACTGTCACATGTTGTAGGTGTGATTCCCGTACAAATGAGCAATACATGAGAAAATGGAAACCAGTTTGAAGTTAATGTAAAGCCTTTGAATTCTGAAGGATTTACATGTCGTTCAAATTCGGGATATGGTTGGTGATGAACTAGATATTGTCCTCATAGCCAGAAAAGAAGAGAAGAGTATTTTTTATATAGAAATTTAATAAAAAGAAAATAAAACCAAGATAGCATATGCGTAAAAGTTTATTGATTTTTTTCCTTTTATTCAAATTTTCAAATAATCGAAGGATGAGCAAACCTTTTAAATGTTATTTTTCTAACCTGCAATAATTTAAGAACCAAAATGTTAATTGCGTTGAAACCTAACTGTGTGATAACTTGGAAAGAAAGTTTTTTCATAATTATATAGTATACATTGTGCATGAATATTCGTGACTATTGTCTCGAGTAGTAAATCAAAATTGCGTGATCGAAACACGAAAACAAGATAATGTGTAAATTTAACTTTTCAATAATAGAATTCAACTCTGTTATCCCACGTGACTTTTTGGGTGAGCATGGTTACGCAGCATGAAGAAGATGTACGGGAATAATAAGGAAAGTTAAACATGTTAAAGTGTTATTAGAAACACCAAATCGTTTACTGTGCCTTCGTCTATTTTCATGGTCATCAATTTTCGTGGATTGGGGGAGTTGTAATTTCGTTTATATTTGATATATTGGCTATGCCACAGTCTGCATACAATCTTTAAGAAAAAAGTATATTTTAAATTGAATATCTAAACTCAACTTTGACATTACCCACAAAATCCGAGAAAATCCGTATTCAGCGATATAAAAATGAATACACACTAATTGAGCACAGTCGCTGAATTATCACGAACCACCTACGATATGCCAAGATCAGAACAAGATTTTCTTACTTTTACAACGGTACCAGTAATCCATTTCAAAACTGGTTGTCAGCGTTCTGTGCGAGTCCAGGTTTTTTTATATATATATTTGGATACTTATTCTGAGAAGTCAGTGTATTGCAGCTTGAAAAATAGCCCCAAATGTAAAGATCTCCGACAAATACTGACACAGTCATTCAGAACCTTCAACTGTCATTTTGGGGTAATTTATAGCTGACTATACCGTGTGTGCTTGCTCATTGTTTGAGGCCTTAAGTTGACCTACAGTTTCTTATTTCTGTGTCATTTGGTCTCTTGTGAAGGGTTGTCTCATTGACATTCATACCAGATCTTTTATATCTATATACTCCTTTTGTCGCATGTCTTTCCTTTACTTTTCATTTCAATGTTTTATCAATTCCGGATGGTCAATACCATTTATGACCTTTTTGATTTTCACACTAATCTATTAGTTTATCAAATAGTTGGAAAGCAGATTGCTTTAAAATACATTTTATCTCGAAGATATCTGTGTCGTCAAAAAGTAAAGAACATACTCATTTTTAAAAAGAAAATTGATTAAATTTGTTTGTATAGCTTACCATGTTGTCAGTTCACGTAACAATGATCATTCATTTTAACAGTATCCATAAGAAGTCGTAATGGTGATAAAATGTTATCATTATTCTCTGTTTCATTTCCCTGCTTACTTCCTGATTTAATTTTGGCATTACACTGAATCCCAAAAATAACTCTCATATGTGGTAGGTGTGATTCAAGTACAAATAAGCAATGCATGAGAAAATGGAAACCAGTTTGGACATACAGTATATCCTTTGAAATCTGAAGGATTAATTGATGATCAAAGTCGGGATATTGTTGTTGAGACGTCTAGGAGGAATAATGAACTAGATATTTCCCTCATTGTCAGAAAATAAGTGTGTTCTGTTTATATATAAATTAAGAGGGGTTGGAAATAAAACAAACACAGTATGTGCGTTAAAATTTAAAAAAAATCAATCATTTGTCTGGTTTTCTTGTTTACAAGAAAAAAATATAAATATTCATAAAAATAAGGATCTTTGTTTTGTCATGTATCAGGCCCTTTGTTTGATTTGTTTTACATATTGTTATGTTGGGACGTTTTATAACTGACTGTATTATTCAGTTTTATCATTTTTTGAAGTGACACATTGTTCTTCAATCATTCTCAGATAGTCTGATAGGTGATAATTGTAAATTGGCAATGAAACCACATCTCCCTTTTTGATAGTGTTTACAAAATAATGTAAGAATCATAAGTTGTTTTGTTTTTTTATTTTAAGAATTATTCCATTATTTTGTTTTCAATGTACAAGTTTAACTACATCATATTGGTATAGAAAATCAGAGATCCCTGAAAATGATTTTAAATGTGTTTTTGGAAAAATCTATTATATAAACGTATTAATAAAGGCAACAGTAAAAATTCATAAATCTATTGAGGAAAAATCAAATCCAGGTTATTAACTAAAATTGAGGGAAACACATTAAAATTTTGATTCTTTCTTTCCATACAGATAATTGGATTATAAAAGACAAAAAAAATGAAAAAATTTTAACAGTTCTAAAAAATGGTCTTGATATATAACAAATAAACAGATAAAATGCTAAGGGGACAAAAAAAATCCAAAGTACAAAAAAAAACATTAATACCATAACCAAAAAATGACGAAAAGAATAAGAAGTCTACAAAATTTACAGATTGCGCAAAAAGAACAAAACTAAAATTATGTAGTAAAGATTAATTGATTGATAGGTGATAAACGCTACTATTGTGCTATATAATAAAGTTTTAATGACCTTGACTGATTATACAGCCCTTGCATGGTCGGTAATATTGTTCTGTTTTGTGGTGGACAGTTTTTTATGGGTGAATGGAGCTGGGGTGCCTGGAGAGAACCAATGACCTTTGATTAGAAAACTGGCAATCCTTGTCAATTAAACGGACAATCCTTGTCAATTAAGATTGAAGTCAAGCACACCTTTCACATACAGGATCCTAACTCACAACCTCGGCTGGTTATACAGTAGTTCAACTACCACTCGACAAACGAGCTGTGATAGAGGTAAAATGACTGTTGAACCAATGAGGTTTTTTAATACAACTTTTTAGTATGACATGATTTCAATCTTGCATTACAATTTTTGAGTATGGTTTTGTAAATATTTTGATTGATTTGAAGCTATGGTACTTTTCATCATGAGCAATTAATCCTGGGTCATAAGAAATTATTCGTAGAAAACATACTCTATAAAATTGATCGTAACAAATATAGAGCATTTTAATCTTCATAGCATTAGTTTATCAAATAATTTAAAAGCAGATGATTTTAAAATACATGCTATATTGACATTATCTGTGTCCTCGACAAAATAAAGATTTTATAAAAATTAGGTTGATCAAATTTGTTTGTATAGCTTACCATATGCATATTGTCGAATGTTAGTTCACGTACCAAAATCATTCACTATAACAGTATCTATAACATGTATAAGAAGTCGTAATAGTGATACAATATTATCATTATTCTCTGTTTTATTTTCCGGTTTACTTCCCGATTTAAGTGTCTGCATTACACTGGATCCCAAAAATAACTGTCACATGTAGGTGTGATTCAAGTACAAATGAGCAATGCATTAGAAAATGGAAACCAGTTTGAAATTAATGTGTATCCTTTGAAATCTGAAGGATTTACCTGTCGATCAAATTCGGAAAATGATTTGTAATGAACTAGCAATTGTCCTCATAGCCAGAAAAGAAGTGTATTCTTTTTTTGTATAGAAATTTAATAATAAAAAAACTTAGATAGACAATGCGTAAAAGTACAATGAGCTTTGTCCTTTTATTTAAGTTTTCAAATAATCGAAAGATGTGCAAACCTTTTTTAAAATTTTTTTTTTTTGAAAATCACAATATAACTTTAATTATTTTCTAACCTGCAAAAGTTTAAGAACAGAACCAAATTATAATTGCGTTGAAACATAACTATATATGTGATAACTTGGAAAGGAAGTTTTTTCATGATAATATAGTATAAAATGTGTATGAGTTTTCGTGACTACTATCTCTAGCAGTTAATAAAATTGCATGATCAAGACACGAAAACAAGATCATGTGTAAATTATATTTTTTCAATAATAAAATTCAACTCCTAAAAGTGGCTGTTATCCAACATGACTCTTTGGATCAGCGTTGTAACGCGGCATGAAAAAGGTGTACGGGAATAATAAGGAAAGCTGAACGTTTAATGGTTATTAAAGTTCTATATCCTTGGGGGACTTTTGTATGTAAAGGACACAAACAAATACGTATAAAATAGACTTAGTTGTTTATATTTTGCTCTCTATCATAAAATTACGTCTGCTACCCGCATTAACAGGTTACAAAAGCGCAATTACATTTTACCGGCAAGTTGTTTTCGGAATAGAATCCTATACTGCTTCTGATTGGTTGATACAGGATTGGAATTACATTTAACAGAAAATATCTTCCCTTTCTGCACGTCGGAGCCATTAAAAATATGCCTTTTTCATTAAGCGAAAAAAATAGACGATCTTTTTTTCAAATGCATTTTAATTCAATTTGAGCCGCATGACCCTGTAAATGTTTTTGGTTGTAATGCAACACTGGCATTTGTAGTAACAGGAACTGTTATCCGTTTTTCCCTAGTTTGTGTAGTCTTCGAAAAAAAAATACGAAACACTAGTGGTACCCTATGGAAAATGCATTACGAATAATTGCGCTCTTGTAACCAACAAGAAAAGAGAGAGAGAGCTAATATTAGTCCGGATACGGAATAACCCTTTCCTATTCTGGAATGATACAGATACCAGACTGTGAACTAGCAACCATTATTTATAACGAAAATATGTATATAACATCCCCGCCCCGAAAGAAAGAATTTTTTCAGTTTCTAAATGGTTGCTAGTTTCACAGACGGAATACAACATTGTTTTTCATCAAATAATTCGTCCCTAGAATAAACGGATGTGCAGTTACTGGGAGAATGTATACATCAATATCAATTTCCCCTCGTGTCTCTATGTACAATTTGATTTTGGCCGTTCCCGTTACTTTAATTGTGTCATTAATGGCTAACCTTATTTAAGAACAATCCAACTGTTCAAATGCTAATTTTTGTTTGTCGGAAACAGAATCAAATAAAGATTTCGAAATAATAGAACTGCCCGAGTCAACTAGTACAGCCACTTTGAACTGATCAAAAAACACATTTATGTACAAATCTTGATGCTTCTTTTGTGAACTGAAGTCTACAAAGGCACTTTCGGAATCTATCCCGGGTTCTGTCGGTTTCCCGAATCAAACTGTGCGCAGAAATTGGTTGTATCCTGCTGGCTTCTGACATTTTGCAGTCGACGAACTTTTACCCATAACATTCACGCTGTCGGTGACCTCTACCTTGACATTTGAAACACGATCTGGAAAAAATTATTGCGGTCTTTGTTGACTTGTCGGCCATCCGCTGGATAATTATAATTGCATTCAGGTGTATTTTGTCGGTCGTATGCAGCTATTGACTTATTCTGCACATTTAGGCCGGATATAAGAGACGTTTATGTCTGTATCTAATCCTTCTTATTACTATATCTTGAGGATATCCGTGAAACTTAGAGAACATAGCCATACAACTTTTCATTTTATTATTAAATGTGTGTGGAAGCGACACGCCTATAATTCTTGGTCCTGGTTGAAATAATATTTGTGTAGGGTAAAGGGGGGGGGGGGTCTTTTTTTTCTTGAATATAAGAAGTTTCAGCAAACGGAAGTTTAACTGTTGGTCTAACTGCTGTTGAATGAGTTATTGGCGCATGTAATGAATCATGTGATGGAGTTTGTAAAGAAAATAATATAGTTAAAGCATGTGCCTTCAAAAATGAGTCGTTTAAAAAAAGTTTCATTTTGTTTCGAGTCTGGTCCATTTTCAATCGATTCTTCTCTAAATAAAGACGATTTGGTATCTTAACTCATAGTAGTAAAGCGAGTTATAATATCAGAATTTGGCAAGACTGTTTTCACCGAAAATTTATTTTGATGAACTTGGCAAGACTTTTCTCACCAAACATAATTCTACACCCAGACATTCACTTTATTTCTAGACCAAGGAACAATGTTAGCAACTTAAAATTCTCTTTATTTACAGTTTATTAATAACACATAGTATATACACACACAAGTTGACTGTTTATTATGCAGTCGGTCATTACTCGGCGACAAATTCTCAACAGCCATATTTAGTCTCGCAAAAAAATTAGAATGTTGTAAATCAGGGTACAAGGCGTTAGTAGTATATTCCATCTGACCCCTTTATCTACTAAGAGTCATACCAAGTTGTAACAGGCAAATATTTTATTTGGTAACGGTGTCAAAATGGCGACCTTGAAAAGTTTGTCTCAGTTTCAATTTTCATAACCATGTATACAATAATTTGTACCGATCACAGCCCTGTAAATGTCTCAAATTTACATTATTTTAGAGTCCTTCACCATTCTGTATCCTTGTGATAATCCGAGAATATCAGTATTCAGCGATATAAAAATGAATCCACACTAATCGAACACAGTCGTGTTATTGTCACGAACCAGATAGCTAATACGCCATGACTTGAACAAGTGTTCCTGTGTTTTGCAACGGTACCAGTAATCCAATTCGAAAACTGGTCGTCAGCATTCTGTCCGATTACATGGTTTTTTATATCCGGGTACTTTATCTGATAAATGAGTTTATTGCAGCTTCAAAAATAGCACCAAAGGTCGAAGGTCTCCGACGAATATTAACACAGTCATTCAGAACCTTCAATTGTCATTTCGAGGTAATATTTAGCTGACTATGCGGTATATGCTTTGTTCATTGTTGAAGGCCTTACGTTGACCTACCGTTTCTAATGTCTGTGTCATTTGGTCTCTTGCGTAGTGTTGTCTCATTGGCAATCAAACCATATCTTGTATATATGTATATATATGCTCTTTTCGTCGCATGTCTTTCCTTTTCCTTTAATTTCTGTGATTTTATATACATATACTCCTTTCGTCGCATGTCTTTCATTTTCCTTTCATTTCGATATTTTATCAATTCCGGATGGTCAATATCATTTATGACAAAGTATAGACCATGTTGATCTTCACGCCATTAGTTTATCAAATAGTATAAAATCAGATGGCTTTAACATACATTTTATCTTGAAGATATTAGTGTCGTCGTCAAAAAGAAAAATGAATACACATTTTTTTAAAGGAAATTGATTCAATTTGTTTGTATAGCTTATCACGTTGTCAGTTCACGTAACAATAATCATGCATTACAACAGTATCCATAGGTAGTCGTAATGGTGATAAAATTATTATTCTCTGTTTTATTTTCCTGCTTACTTCCCGATTTAATTTTGGCATTACACTGGATCCCAAAAATAACTGTCTAATGTGGTAGGGTGATTCACGTACAAATGAGCAATGCATACGAAAATGTAAACCAGTTTGGACATACAGTATATCGTTTGAAATCTGAAGGATTAATCAATGATCAATTTCAGGTAATTGTTAGTGAGACGTCTCGGGGGAATAATGAACTAGCTATTGTCCTCATTGCAAAAACAAAAACAGAACCACATTTTGAGTTGAAACAAAAATTTCTGATATTTTGGTAAGGAAAATATTTTCTATTAATATAGACGTTTCAAATTTTCATAAATTTTAGAAAATAATAATATCTCAAGCGGTAAATAAATTTCGTGATTGAGACACGAAAACAAGGTCATGTGTAAATTTACATTTCCGATAATTCAATTCAACTTCTAAAAGTTTCTGTCACTATATATACCGCTGCATGAAGAAGGCGAACGGGAATAGTTTGGAATGCATATGACAGTCGTTTGATGTGTTGGAGCTTTTGGTTTTGCCATTTGATAAGTGACTCTCCGTCTACAATTTACCTCGGAGTTCGGTGGGTTTTTTTTTTTTTTTTGCACGTTTACTTGGTAACCATGACACCGAATCGTTTACTATGCATTCACCTATTTTCCTGGGCACCAACTTTTGAGGATGGGGGAAAAAGTAATTACGTTGATTTTTGATTTCTTGGCTATGCCAGTCTGCATACAATCTTTAAGAAAAACGTATACTTTGTTGAACATGTAAATTCGAGGTTGACTTTTAGCAACGATTTAAAAATGAATCCAAACTAATGGAACACAGTCGTTACAAATTGTGAAGAACCAGTTACGATATGCAAAGACTAGACACAGCCACCCAGAGCACATGTTCCTGTTTCTTGCAAAGGCACCAGTAATCCAATTTTCTCAGTGCGTTTGGATTCTGTTCAGTGTGTTCAGTTAATTTTCTCACCCTTTTATCTTTTAACAGTGACTCCTTTCCTATCTTGTTCATTACAGCTTTAAAGCCGCAAAATTTCATTTTTGGTTTTTAACATGCATAACATAAGTCTGACATGAAGAGCTGTCTAAATGGACTAAAATAATACCAAGAGCAAATACAGTAGTTTGTAAGTAATTGAACAATTACCGATTTGTTCAAGCATACAACTAACCAAAATAACAAACTGTATTGTTGTCTATATACAAATCAAGTGGAAAATAAATAACAACAAGAATGGGTCCATAGTACACGGATGCCCCATCGGCATTTTCATTTTCTATGTTCGGCACTATCATTTTCTATGTTCGGTGGACCTTGAAAATGGGATAAAATCTCTTTTTGGCATTAAATTTAGAAAGATCATATCATAGGAAACATGTTTATTAAGTGTCAAGTTGATTGGACTTCAACTTCATTAAAAGCTACCTCGACCAAAAACTTTAACCTGAAGCGGGACAGACGGACGAACAAACGGTAATTATCAGGAATATGAAAAGCAACGTCAGCTCTTATAATCTATATTTCAAGATCGTTGTGTTTTACTTGTGAAGTTGATACGGAATATCTATCAACAAGGTCTTGGTACCTTCCGATTAACCTTATTTTTAGATAAAAAGGACAAGACGTTCTTTGACATACCTCTCTGGTTCATCAACTTTCTACTCAGACACTGGTGACGTTTTACAAAGTCTGAGTATCATCTGAACGCTTTTTGATGCCGAATAAAATGGGAGATGTATATCCCATATTCAGGCGAATTGGTAAATTGCTACTAAGGTTGGGAAAATTGATAATTTCAACATCTCGTTTTTCATAGATTATGGTACTGAGATGACCGCTCACATCAAATTCGAGGTTTTAGTCTAAAATGAGCTGGCGGAACCCGTTTCAGTTGTTTCTTTAATTTCTACTTCTGTGTGATATATTAATGAAATCCAATCAGAAAAGTTAGGATTTTTAAGGGAGAGAACATCATTAATATATTTGACTGTGAAATTATATATATAGCTTCCTTGGTCTTCTTGTTTTTGAACTCGGATTCATATGAAAAGTGGCAGAGATCGGCAATAATATGAAGCAAGCGTAACTTGTGTGTTATGAGTAGTTTAACATATGTTTGAATTTTTATAATTTACACATTATGTGAGTATAGTATGGCAGTTATGCTAAATGATATTGCAATTGGGCGATCACTATTATGTACACAGATTCAAAAATGACCGCCATATCCGACTTCATATTGAATTAGAATAGTTTATTAATACATAAGTCATATGACTATTAACCTTCCTGTTTGATAAAAGAGCAACCATGACAAAACAATTATATTATCAGGTAATTTTAAGATATTTATAATATATAAATGATATAGCTGTGATATAATAATTGACAACGCGAATTAATTAGATCAGTTTTTCACAGCTATATGTGTCTGCCAGCTGAATTTTAACTAAATTCTAATATTTCACTTTCGTTTTCAGGAGACATCCGCTAAGATATCTAGAATGAATTCACTGCCAGTGTGAAAAAATTGATCTACGTAAACAGATGAAAACTTGAGATAGGTAATTCAAAGATGGGTAATTATATTCAGTGGCTCAATGAGAAAAAAAGAAATAAAAAAATGGAAATAAGGTAACAATAAGAATGTATAATTGTAGAAGCCTCACTCATTTCAAGTGGCGAATACAAATGGAGTTACTAAGGATTGTTTAAATCACGACGGATATCATAGTAGTTCAGAATCATTTTTTCATGATGTCAGCCTATCCCTGCAACTATTCTTTTGCCATTTCTTGGGCTCTTTCTTCTTTTCTAACCTACGGTAATGCAAAACACCAAATGTAAGATTCATTCAGGACTTTAAATTATATCAATAGCAGCTTATCCATATTCATTCATTATTCAAATACTCAACTAAATCGGTGTTCCAGACTCAAGTAAAACACTGAATTTAAATGTTTTTCCTTGTGTTTTTTTTTGTGGAAAATAAGTAAGCCTGTCAGCTCGTTAAATTTATCACCTCTAAGCTAAACTTGGCCAATATCATCATAAGGAAATCTTGTTATCAAAATGTGTCTGATTAACCAACCTTCATAAAAAGGTAATATGTTTTATTAGTTACATAGTGTGCTAGTGACCTAATACGGTATATATGGGGTGAGAGCGATGCTCGAATCCCCATATGGAATTTACTGACCCCTATATATACCGTATTACGTCACTAGAACACTATGTAACGAATTTATCTTACCGACTATCTTAAAGTGTGAAATTTAGACTAGTGACCTATCAAAATAAGCAAGTCTTCAACAAGTATTCAATACCATTAGCATTAAGAAACTACTTCTATTAATCTTACAAAACCGATACCAATAATAACAACTTGTTAGGTTTAAGTGGCTTTTATGAATTTATTTCAATCTCCATCATCAATTTCTTCGTCTGTTCACCTTTTAAGACTTTTTTCCTAATACCATTTGGTTTTATAAAGGGACGTAACCCCACTATTAACAGTGTATTAAATAAGCCCCGCCATCCTACGAACCTTATATGCAATATACACGGTCTTCGCGTGGACTCTTTTAACCAATCATATTCCTTGAAATATATAGGAGGTAAGATAATGTCTATTATCTTGAAATCCGTTTTCAATATAGAAACTGACAAGTTGAGATCTACTATTGTTCATGTACATCAAAACTGTTAAACGACTTCTATTTAGAGTTATAGGTCAAAGTTAATTTATCAAACGTGAGCATTTGTTTCATTCAGTCAAGGAAAATTACGACACTTGGGTAGAAGATTCTATTTCTTGATTAAAAAAAAACAGTAGCTGCAGTAACATTTTAAAATTATGTCATGTTGATTTGTCAGTCAAATGAGATTTAATTTTTTGGTGGAAGAAGACTTTGTAGTCTCCTGACATCCTATAATGCCTGCTTTAATATCATTGAACCGTCTCCAGGAGTATTTCTGTATCCCTTTTTGTGCTTTACAATGTCATAACTTCCAGGCCATATATTGACACCGATTTTTACACACAAACTATTGCAAGTTCGTAAAATTGCATCTGCATCAGTTTGTAAAACAAATTTACAGATAGGTTTAAAAATAATCACTACTGTTAGTGATTTAATTTCACATGCTTTATTTTTTACCCTTATTTCAATTTTATCTTTAATATACGTAATTCATTTCCTTGAAACCGGATGTTTTTAAAGTAGATTTGGTAGTATGCATGCGTTAATTTCATTATAATCCGAAATTAACTAAAATGTTTCAGCACCCTCGATCAACAGCCGTTTCTCGTTGGAGTATTTGAAATAAAATAACTGGATTATTCGAAAGTTTGATCATTTCAGTATTTTGTTGCGATAATATCTAGTCAAGCGCACACGTTGACCTGCTAATTGTGTCAAATATATTTTTTGTGTAAAATCGTTGAAAACTTAAATTCGTGTTTCCCCTGTACCCTCCAAATCCACGAAATTTGATATCCAATGAATATTAATGAATCCACAGTAGTTGTCACACTATACAGAAAATGAACAGGTTTGAAATGTTAACAGGTGCTAAAAACCCAATCCCTGACCAGAGACAAATCTACATTTATATTTAGCACTTTTCAAAATATGTTTATAATGATGAAAAAGACTAGTTACTGTGAACAATTCAAGCAATTCATAATTAACTGATTGGTGTTGGTGTTAAAACTTACTCTAGGCACACCTCCTGACTAAAATCATGTTTTATACGAAGGAAGTCGGAATGCCCAAAGTGAAATATCTACCTTTAACATGAATACTTTCAAGCGAAACTTAATCAATTACTGGCATAATTGCTTGCAGTATAGAGTTGACCATTCAAAGACGAATGAAAGGAATTTTCGTATTTGAATCAACTGCTTTTGTAGATTTTTATGTTTACTATAGTCTTTTTTGGTTGAGACTTGAGTATTATTATATTATTTTTGAAAGAAAAACTATGTCGAAAGCATTAGTGGGACATCGCAGACTTGGTTGGTGTGGGCTGCTTTCGTGGTAATTTAAGTCATCCTTCTATTCATTTTATCATTTTGTTCAAGATTCCTGATCTTCATCTTGAAGACGCTGTAATGTGGGGGTTTTATTTTAAGTAAAAACGTTAAAAAATATATATATTCAAGGTTTGCTGCACGTGCTATTTATAAATCATGAAGAAGGTTTTGTCACATTCTCATAAAATTACATTACGGTTTATATTGATATGTCAATTCTGGAACTCCAGACTGCATCGTCTGAGATCTAAATGTTTACTGAAAATAGATATAGGAAGATGTGGTGTGAGTGCCAATGAGACAAATCTCCATCCAAATAACAATTTATAAAAGTAAACCATTATAGGTCAATGTACGGCCTTCAAGACGGAGCCTGAAAAGTCTGTTTATGAATAACGAAAAAGACAATACAAATGTTTTTTCTCCAACGTTGACAAATGAGTTTGACAAAAACCTACATCAAAACTGAAGTGCTGGCATCATGTCGCTTTTTGATGAATAACTCTAAAAATACACAAGACGTTTAAGTAATATGGTAATATGTTATATAATCATTTGTGTTGAAAATTATTTTACACCAAAAGTATAAGCTATTGCTTTCTTTGCAGACTAATGGCAAGTAACTTGAGTGTTTGCGGGGTCTGTGACTATCGCCACATTACCAAACCATCAGTCGTCTGGTGTACAGAATGTGATGAAGGGCTTTGTGAAGAATGTAAAGATCATCATAGTATTTCAAAAGGGACCAGAAACCATGGCATCGTATCTATTACCAAGTACCAGAAACTTCCAAACAACATCTTACAATTGGCACATTTTTGTGATAAGCACAACGAGAAATATCAGATTTTCTGTAAAAAGCACGACTGTCTGTGTTGTAAGAAATGTATAATTGAAACTCACAATGATTGCAAAGATTTGACCGATCTTGATGACATAACGCGACATATCAAGTCATCAAATGCATTTGCAGACATCGAACTAACTTTGTCAGAGGTAGCAGAGAATATTAAAAGACTACGGACCAATCGGGAAGACAATCTTGCTTCTCTTGGCAAGCAGAGTAAGAACATTGAAAAAGAGATTCAAGAAATGCGTGATAATATTAACCAACATCTTGATAAAGTTCAGGATGCCATATTGATAGAATTGAAAAAGAAGGAAGAAGAAGAAAGTAACAAAATACGACGACTTCTGACGTCGTTAATAGATAAAGAAAAAAGTATTACAGAACACCAAACCAACATTTCCAATATAAAGCAGTACGCGTCAGGGCTGCAAACTTTCCTTGCTTTGAAAAATATTGAAAAAGATGTCGCAGCCGATGAACATTACTTTCAATCAATAGTCAAAAGTGGTAGTGCAAATCAAATTGAATTGTCGTGGAAGATTAACACATCATTGCAGGGTATGTTATTTGACGTCAAGCAATTTGGTGGTGTTACGGTGACAGCAGAACCAAGTAATATACCAATCGTTAAACAGAAGAATAAGCAAGCGCAAATGATGGTGGCTTTAACAGCTTTGAGAATCGATACCATGACGCCTACTTTGCTGCAACCATTTGATGCAAAGCTGAAATTTGTCACAGGATGTACGTTACTGTCTGATTGCAGAATGGTATTTGCTTGCAATATATCTCAATCAATTCTAGTTTTAAATGCAGATGGTTCACCAGAATTCGAAATAAAAAATTTCGGTCGGGTATTCGATCTGACATTAATAGGCGATAATACAGTGGCAGTCACTTCTGGTGAGGAACATGACGCCATTCTAATTAATTTAATAGACTTAAAAGCAAGAAAAGTTACGAAAACATTGAAAGTGAATGCAAACACTGGAGTAGCATACAGTGATGACAAGTTGATTTATTGCTCCTTGAAGAATGGACTTCAAATGATCAACCTTAATGATGAATCCATTGTTAATATTACTAAAACTGAGGTTAGTATCTATTCATATGTTGCATCATTCAAAGACAATATATTATACACACACTGTGATGACAATAGTGTAACTTGCATTGACTTTCAAGGAAACGTTAAATGGGAATTCAAAAATAAAAGTGTTCTGAATTCTCCTTTTGGTGTGTCTTTAGATAGAGATGGAAATGTTTACGTAGCAGGAAAACGTTCAAACAATGTTGTCGTTATTTCTCTAACGGACAAAACTATAGAGAGGTGCTAATAAGTAAGAATAAACTGAAGAAACCAGTAGTGGTACACGTTGATAGATCAAGTTGTAAGATGCTAGTTGCAAATAGGGATGGAGAAGCGCTTGTGTATAGTCTTATATAATTTGTAGAATGTTGATGTCAGTAGTTAGAAAGACGATTCTTTTTGAAAGGAAGAAAATGTTAACAATGAATAAAGTATATATTTCTTGCGAACAATTAAAACGAATTGCTTTGTTTCATACTATATATATATCATACAAATTTAAAACAGATTATGGACACGTGGATTGTGTCAAAGAGACAACAACTAGCCATAAGAGAAGCATGATGCCCACAAATTAGTCTTCAATACTGCAATATCCCACACTAGGAGGCAGACTTTAGCTGGCCCCTAAACAGTAATGTTAACTGGCTCAGCTCAACTCTCCTCATATACTTCAACCAAGTGTGGAATAATAAAAGCTCCCAGCAAAACGCACTGAGTCCGGTGTTCGAAATTAAAATAATGAAAATTCCGAACTCCAAGGAAATTCAAAACTGAAAATCCATTATAACATGACAAAATCAAAAGCCCAACACATCTTAAGATGTAAAACAAATGTCATATTCCTGACTTGGTACAGATATCTCTATGTGTAAAAAAAATGGTGAATTAAACATGGTTTTAATGCTAGATAAACCTTTCACGTGTAGTTAACTTGGCAAAAGACAATGATCAAAGCAAAATTAACAACTACCACTAGCATTTAGTGATATGCCAGCTTCATTTCAATAGTTATTTGAAAGACGCAAGCTTGATACTTTTCCTCAGTAATTTTCACGTCGCTGATAATTTTTGCTCAGCAGGATGATAATTAGTCGAAGAGAAAAACGATAAGTTTTTTAATATGTAACCAACTAAACAAGGATAATAGCTATATTGTAACAGAATTATCAAACCTATATTATTTGGATACCAATTGTACTCAGATGCGCGTGTGTCAAAATTTCTCTGATGATAGACCAACACTGAATCAGAGATGTCTACACAAGATACAAAATAGAAAACAAAGAAAACAAAAGTCATCACCATCTCACAATATACCATACTATACTTACCTAGTTTATCAGTTTTCAGTTCCCAATATTTTTTGAAACAATGTGTATTCAAATTAAAAAAGATAAACTACGCCTAATCAACTGCCACAGAAATACATGTATAAAGAAAAAACTATTTTGATATGGATAAAGTCCGCACTAAAAAGTAAGTATTTACTACAACAGTAAATGAAAAAAATCAGTACAAAAATGTGTAAGGGTTCCGCGGAACCCAGTGTCTCGCCTACTTTTGCTGTTAATCGCAGCTCAACAAAAATGAGGAAAAATTAATAAAAATATTCCTCTCGATACTGTCTTTTGAGTGTAAGAATTAAGTTTCCTTTCACGTTTTGGTAAAAATCCAGGATAGTTTGAATCTATCAAATGTTTTTAAAACTTTAGCTGCAGACTGTATGTAATGTTAACTGTAAGAAAAACTTAGTCCATTTTTATAAGTAAAATACCGAAAATCAGGTACAACCTTTAATAAAAATGTCCTTCTCGATACTAGCTTTTATCATAAACAAGCTTCTATCAAAGTTTGGTACAAATTCAGGATAGTTTAAGAAAGTTATTAAAATTTAAAAAAATTTAAACCACAGAGTGAATGTTATATGTTTCCTGGCTGAAAAGTTAGTCCATTTATAAGTAAAATACGGAAAAACAGGATTTTTTTTCCATAACTTACTTCTGGATTCTATCTTATGATCATAAAAAGCTTCTGTTCAAATTTGGTAGAAATCCAGGATATTTTAAGAAAGTTATTAAAAGGAGTAGGTCCAGTAAGACCCCTTTTTGGCTCAAAATATAGCAGTTTTACAAAATTGTTTAACTGTAAACTTTTAGTTATTTATTGGAAAGTAGAATGCTTCTGCTACATAAAGTTGGGCTGTTTTTGACAATACAATAGATATAGGAAGATGTGGTGTGAGTGCCAATGAGACAACTCTCCATACAAATAACAATTTAAAAAGTAAACCATTATAGGTTAAAGTACGGCCTTCAACACGGAGCCTTGGCTCACACCGAACAACAAGCTATAAAGGGCCCCAAAATTACTAGTGTAAAACCATTCAAACGGGAAAACCAACGGTCTAATCTATATAAACAAAACGAGAAACGAGAAACACGTATATATTACATAAACAAACGACAACTACTGTACATCAGATTCCTGACTTAGGACAGGTGCAAACATATGCAGCGGGATTAAACGTTTTAATGGATCCAAACCTTCTCCCTTTTTCTGAAACAATAGCATAACATCACAACAAAGAAAAACATACGATAAAATATCAATTGGCAGACTTAACTCAATCAAAAAACGTATGATTAAACAATGAAAGAATAAATTTGATCTGCGATATCTGAATACAAATGCACATATATCGGGTACTAGCATCATTAAGTCATGCTAAATTACTGAAATCTTCACAATTTTAGCATTATAGTTAAATTTTAGACGGTTTCCGTCGTAAATTAAAGTGGTCGTATTTGTGTTCATTTTTAATATTGAAATGTAAGTTGTATTTGATGATAATACATAACATATATAAAGGTTGAGGATGGACACGGATGTGGCCACTTTCATTTGTGACAAAAACCATCTGAAAAGTGACATTTCTTTTTGGCATATTTGATAGATTTTTCATATTAAAGCTAGAATCGGATCGTTTTTAATGAGTAAATCAGTTAAAATCTTTCACATAAACTAAATGAATCAACTGAAATAGACACTTAAGTGTTTAAAAAGTGTCCAAAATCATTCGTCAGATGAACCTGAAATTTGAGGCCAAAATCGGCCCTTACCGGACCTACTCCTTTCAAAAACTTTAACTACAGAGTGAATATTTGTGGCATGTAGGATCGCTATGTCCCGCTTTTTCGACAAAAGTCGAAGGCTCGATAAAAATTGTACTAATCGGTACACTGACAGTACTGAAACATTACTGACGAAATCAGTACTGAATTTATAGAATTCGTCACGGTGCGTACATTTATTGTATAATAATGAACAGTACTGAAAAAAAAAGTATAACGAGTGGAGGTACATTCTTTTAGTTTAGTCCAACAGTAGTGGTAAGAGGGTATAAATGTACCAAAAAAAACGTTGGATAATTCTTGGTAGTATATATTTTTATTCGTGTCATATTTTCTCCACACTTCTGAATTTCTTCATTGTCATATTGTTTTGATAAATCCTAATTTCTCATTTGTGCCTCATGGAATCCTTCCATATCCCAAAATGTAATGTGAATTCTTTTTTCTACCTCGGAAGAGGAAAGCAACTCAAAGTGTAAAAGGTAAAATAGCCAAGAAAATTTCAAAACGATAAGCCCCTTATCAAATGGCAAAATTGACACATATCAAACAAATTGAAAACAACTGTCAAGCACATCAAGCATTTTCCCATGTAAAACATGGTGGATTAAACTTTGTTTACAGCTAGCTAATACCTCTCCCTTGTATGAGGGTCGCATAAATCCATGGCATTATATTGAGAGAGAGAAAAACGTACGATCAAAACGATCAGACATTTAAATAAAAATGCCAAAATTATGGATGCTGCAGTCGACATTTTTTCATAATATTAATCACTTTAAAAAACAAACAACTATGTCAATAACAAAAAACAACACGACATATAGACAACCTATAGACAAAGTATATACGCAAAAATGAAGGAAAGAGTTCGCAAATAGCACAATAACAAACATATATTCAAGACCTTCATGCTTAATTTGTGAAGTAGATATTTAATTTCAAAATAAAAATCGTCTCGTTTGTCAAAGTTTCTGGTACTGAGATGACTGCTTATGTAAAAAGCTTCGAGGTATATAAGTTCAGAAATGAGCTGGAGAAAGCCGTGTCTGTTGTTTCTTAAATTTCTAGTTCTAGAGGATATATTTATAGAACTATGAGAAACGTTTGAATTGTTCATGGACAGAACATCATCAATATATCTGAGTGTGAAATTAATTTATTAAATGATCCGGTTTCTTTAATCTTTATGTTTTGGCAAGTGACTGAAGGAACTGTAACTTATAAAGTGTTAATCAAAATATTAGCTTAAACACGAATTTTAGTTCAAACTTTATATCAAACAAAAGCCGAAACTCGAACTAAATACAGTTCAAGCGCGCTCCGAAACCAGAAAAGTCAATTAATGCAAAATATGTATAATTCAAGAGGATATAATAAAATGATATTACAACAATTCGGTCAATTTTAAATCATTTTGTAAAACTACAAAAAGGAGTTAGGCCACAAAGGCTTTAATTGGTCCACAAAATAGAACCTTGTAATATCATATGCCAAAATATGTTTCGCTCAGAGCAGCTGGATACGATCACAGAGGTCCAACCCTGAACAGTTTGGCCAAAAATTGACACAATATTCGCGCTTGATTCGGTCTGAATTTCGGTTGTAATTCAATATTTGACACATAATAGGTTTCTGACACAGAATAACTGTAGTCAAAGAACTTTAAATTGGTTATATGATTTGAATTTATATGATTTATTTTTTTGCGTTTGTGCAATTCACCATGCTGTAACAAAATCACCTCCCCCCTTAAAAAAAAATTTAAATTTTTTTTTAACATCCCCTCCCCCCCCCAAAAAAAAACCTCATTTTTTTATGGCTTGTGTGCAATACACCATGCTGTTGCAAATTTACCCATCCCCAAAAAACTGTTTTACTCACCCCACTTTTTTTTTGCTATTGTGCAATACACTATGCTGTTGCGAATTGACCTCCCCCATGAAAAAAATTTACCACCCCAAAACTTTACTTTTCAATTTCTGAAAAAAAATTGGTTGGATATATAGCAGTTTGACAAACACTCATTTTGTTCATTGAGAAGCTAATTATTTCCTTAACAATACAACCTGATTTAAATGTTTAGCTGATTTTACAGAGTTATCTCCCTGTAGTGTTAGGTACCACCTTAATCAGCATTTATAAAACAGCAAGTTCTAAAAATAAATTGACAGCTGATCACCTCAAGACAAAACATTTCCTTATACATAATTTATTAAAAGAAGTGTTAGGGAGGTAATTAAAACACGCTTCACTGTCATTTAACCAGGAAACCCTTGTTTTTCCACTTTTCCCCCCTTAATTCCTAAATGGTTTGAGCAATAACCCCCAAGTATGGTATAAAACATGTGGTATAATTTCAGAGAGATCCATACAACGTTTCACAAGTTATTGTCTGGAAACTAGAAAACTGCTTATTTTTTGGCCCCTAATTCCTAAACTCTTGGGACCATAACCCCCAAAGTCAATCCCAACCTTCCTTTGTGGGTTATAAACCTTGTGTTAATATTTCCTAGATTTCTATTCACTTATACTAAAGTTATTGTCCAGAAACCAATCAGACGACGCTGACGATGATGTGATACCAATATATGACAGCAATTTTTTTTCGTATATAACAACATTAACTCTGTAATTGATCCATGAGATGAGATCAAGGTCAGTGGAAGTCTTGTTTCCTTCCATTGATTTTTTTGTAATGTGAAATGTTTTTTCTTGAATGTGACTCTATCAAAAAAAAAATGTTGTAGGATGTGTTATGCATGCATATATGTGATGCTATACTTTTTGGAAACATGATGGTATTTCAAATGTCTGTGTTTACCAGGATGCTATTTAAAGTATCTGGGGAGAACACTGACATTGTCTCACATTCTCCAACATTGACACAGACAAGATACTGACAAGTGGTCTTGCACATCCAGCTTTTAACACTCAATACAAAAGCTAAAAAAAACAGCCATATGTGTATGTGTGTCCTAAGCCAGTAATCTCACCTTTTGTTGTCATGATATATTTTACCTTTGTGTTTTATTTGGTGCATTTGATGTTGATGGTAAATTTTAAAATTTTCTTTTCAATTTTTTTCTCAATTCACTTTTAGACTGATGGATTTAGAGCATTGCTTATTAATTGACACTTGTTTAATGTCAATACTGTATGTAGACGTCTTCTGTGAATTGTTTATATTTTTTTTCTTTTTTCTCTCTTTGTTGTAGATCCCCACATATCTTTTAATTCATCAAAACAGGTAATACAACTGATTCATATATGTCTTCTAAATCATAAATGTCTACAGAACAGATTAGTTTACTTTTTATATTAACAGATGAATTGTGTCCCTTAAGGTGTTGTAAATAAAATAAACACAGAGGGGTAGAGCCAGGAAGCCTTAAATTTGCCTAGAAGTTGGACTGTTTAAAATAATAAAGTATCAAAAGATGATGGACATTTTTAATCCTTTATAACAAACATATCAAATCCCATGAACAATAATAATTCATACATAGCATAAATAGAATCAGTAGATTTGTCATTCAATAGGCTTATACAACTCATACATTTTGATATAACATAGCACTATAAAATAAAAATAATTTTACATTTATTTGGGAGCAATTCGGTACATACATAAAATACACATGCAGGTCCTTCAACCTTCTGAAAACAAACTAATAATAAAAATGTTATATATCTTAACTCTTGAAATTGATAAAAATAAGAAGATTTGAGAGAATTGCCTATGAGACAAGCTATCTATGAACTAAAATATCACAGAGATATCAATAAAAATCTTAATTTCTTTTCTTATAACTCTGTGACCTTGTAGACTAAGAATATAATGTTGCTTTTTATAAATTGCATCTCATATTTTACTTACAGTGGGTAATTTTTTTTAAAAGAAATAACAGACTATTATTTAAACTTGGAATTATTTTTAATTATGGAATTGGCATAATTTCTTGTGCTTGAAATTTTTAAAAACAATAACCTGTTAAATATGTATTTGGAATTGATACAGTCATGAGTGTTGAATAAAAAGATAAATTTGTGTTTAAAATTATGTGTTTTCAAAGCGAGAAATGTGCTGCCAAACATGTCCAAATACTATAAAGTCTATGTTTTGGTATAGGTTGTGCCAAAATATACCAATTATATAACTTGATGTCCTTGAGAAAAAATATGGTAATCTGTTAACATCTTTTTTAAAAGTTATTATCAAGGTCACATACATACTACAGTAGACTTTAAACTAAATCAATGAAAAAAGCAAGCAGTCCTTTTCAACCCACTGTAACTTTTCTTCTGACATAGTTTTGCAGATAGCTGAGAATTCTTAAAGCACATGGACCTTTTTGTTTCAACTATTGCCATTATATAACATGCATTTGAACTCCTCACATTTCATACAATACTCCCATTTACACATAACATGCTTTTTCATTTTGAACATAACTATAATAAAATAGGAAACATTCTTGTTAAATTCCTGCTAATGAGGATCTACAAGCATACCAGGGTATTTAAACTACATTTACTAACTGGTATATATCCCATTCATTTTGAACTTAATAATTATCAAATACTGTGGATTCATTATTATTCGTTGGATATCAATTTTCCTGTATTTCATGGGAACAGGTGAACCATGAAATTAAATGTTTCACGAATAGCAAATTTTCTATAAGCTTGTATAAAGCAGATTTCAGCAAAACCACGAAATTAAATGTCCACGAACATGCAACTTTTCCTTACTCCACGAAAAATTGGTACCCACGAAAATAAATGAATCCACAGTACCATACATTATTATTAAACTATACTAATCACAGTCTATACACACAACTGGCATATATAAATAAATAAACAAAAAATATCCACTGCAATAACATACTTAACAAACAAGATATCCCACAAAAATATACCATTGTAAATACATTTGTTATTGCATAATTACATGAAACATGTGAAAATACATATATTGGTTTAATTCTCTCCTGAATACATTTGTAGTACTTATTTATTATCATACCTGAAGAATACAATTTGTCTACATATACATGTTATTGTATGTACATGCAGTAGGCAAAGAAGGATATTTTGGATTTCTATTTAAGTGGACTTGTGAGAACAATATATCTTTTAAGTTGATAACATTTGTCTCCGACTCTCTGCTATTAAATGTATCCTGTGATCATACAGGTTCCACTAATCACTCATGACAACTTCAGCTGAAGGGGTATCAGGGAAAGAGAGAATAGATGCTATAATTATATAATTATAATTGTGAACATAAAATACCCATTCATCAGAGCTTTTAGAAAATCATTATAAGAGAAGCAGAATATTAACTTTACAAGGCTAAAAATATCTATTAGAAATTGCTTTGAAAAAAAAAAAAAAATTCTGCTGTTCATGTGCTTCATAATGATATGTATGATAGAAAGAAAACAAAAAATAAAACGTTTTCAACACTTCATAAGCAAAGGCTTATAAATATTCACAACCTTGATTTGAAGGTCTTTTGTATAAACACAGTCACCAAATATTGGCAAAAATATTTTCCAATGTTAGTATTTATAGGTGTAATGTAGGATGTCTCTTATCAAAGGAATATGTGAAGTGTTGCTTGGGCCTGTTATCTTTGCTGCATGAAATCAGAGTGCTCTTTTACACAAAATAGGCTGGAATACAAAAAGATGACAACATGAATGGTTCAATTTCGGCTTCTAAAAGTAGTTAAAACAAGAACGTGTCCAAAGTACACAGATGCCCCACTTGCACCATCATTTTCCATGTTCAATGGACCGTGAAATTGGGTAAAAAATCTAATTTGGCTTTAAAATTAGAAAGATCATATCATAAGGAGCATGTGTACTAAGTTTCAAGTTGATTTGACTGCAGCTTCATCAAAAACTACCATGACCAAAAACTTTAACCTGAAGTGGGACAGACAAATGAACGAACAGACGGACGAGCAAACGAACGGACGAATGAACAGACGCACAGACCAGAAAACATAATGCCCCTCTACCATGTCTACTATCGTAGGTGGGGCATAAAAAGTAAATATGAAGAGGATTTTCAATCTAATACTTATATTTCTCATGATAACTTTTCTGCTCACAACTGACAAACCAGAAAATATTAGATAATTCATTCTTGAACATGTTGTGGGCTTGTAACACAAAAGCTCAATGAGACCCATTCCATTTCCTGTCTTGGTGAATTTATTCAAAATTTCAGAATTCAAGTTTCCAGTGCTTATAAAGGATGCCAGTAAATATACTTGTTGAACCAGTGATGATTTTGACAATATATTTGAGGAAATTTTAGTTACTTTATTTATGATTGTCAAATAATTTTTTTTTTTACCAGTTTATAATAATTCTCCAATGGTCCTAACCGTATTGAAATCATGCACCACCTTATAATTACATTAGATGTATGTTTCATTATAATACGTTATTCTAATTGGCTACACTGCAATATCACGTTATTCCTTAATCAACACAGGTAAATTAAATAAAAACTTAAAGTGCACAGGTAAATTAAATAAAAACTTGAAAAATAATGTGTTTTCGTGATCCTAGCTAAAAAATGTAATTACAAAGTATTTTATGCTTCTTTTTGTAACGTCATAGGGTTGTAAAAGCGTTGACTGTGTGCATATTTATAGAATGAAGGGCTTTTGCGCTTCATAAAAAATGTGCTTCGGTTAACGCTTTTACACCCAAATGAAATTATAAAAAGAAGCATTCAATTCTTAATTGAATTTCTTCACTAAATCTTACAGAGGATAAATGCATCTCAATATTTTCATGAATTAATTTTTTGATCACACAACTTCTCCTCGTAGGCACTTGAAAGATTCTAACATTTATCTGGTTGCCTTTCTGGACTGGTATCATGTTTTTAAATATTGTAACACCTGTCTCTATATAAAGCTAGCTGCCATTGGAAGATCACCATCACTACGTGGTTACCATGGAAACACTCAATCACACACTATATCTAGTCCGACCATATCTATCCTGTCCTTGGCAGTATTCATTATATATCAGTTTAAATAAAAACAAATGGAATATAATTATAAGGAATGCTAAAGAAGCCCAAAATATAGTTGGAAGTCCTCCAAAATGGTGCCCATGTTTGTGTAACGCAATGACATGGTGTTCATGTGCTGGAGCTGAAAAAAAACATGAAAAATTATCTTAAGACAGTAAATTGGTGTAAAGAACTTCATATTTTAAAAAGTTGCAAGAAGCAAGCACTTCTATCTATAATATATTCATATCAGATCAATTTACACAGTAACACCTTGACAAATTGTTAAGAAACTTGACTACTGGTAGAGGTGGTATGTTGACATTTGTTTTCTTGTATCCTTTTTTCAATTGATGTATACCTAAAATCATATTGTATCCATGTAATATAAATGATTACCTTCTTTTATCTCCTTGACATGTATTGTGTGTTTGAGTTCCTCCATGTGCTGTTTATCAGCTGTTATATACAAGATGGAAGTCAATGGTTCTGTCCTCTTTACAGGAAACTGTACAACCTCTTTACTGACAAAATAAAGCAAATATTTGCACAGGTACTGGTCTCAGAAAAAAAATCCTATATTCATGTACCTTAATATATCGAAATAATAAATATTGACATACTTCGGTAGGCCTGCTACATACCATTCTGACAACAAAAGTAGGCGTGTTATACATCATTGTGTAGAAAAAACAATTTAGATTTACGACATAACAAGTTTTAGTGAAGTTGACAACTGAGAAATTGGCATACAATGGAATTTTGCCTGTGAACATTTGATATGATTATCACTTGGCCTCAAATTTCAGGTTCATCTGACGAAAGATTTTGACCACTTTTTAAACACTTAAGTGTCTATTTCACTTGAATCAATTAGTTTATGTGAGCGATTTTAACTGATTTAATCATTAAAAACGATCTGATTCAAGCTCAAATATGAAAAATCTACCAAATATGCTGAAAAATGTCACTTTTCAGATGGTTTTTGTCAAAAATGAAAGTGGCCGCATCCATGTTCATCCTCAACCTTTATATATGTTATGTATTGTCATAAAATATAACTTACATTTCAATATTAAGGATGAACAAGAATGCAGCCACTTTGGTTTTACACCAAAAACCGTCTAAAATTTAACTAAAATGCTAAAATTGTGAAGATTTCAGTAGTTTAGCATGACTTAATGGTGCTAGTACCCGATATATGTGCATTGTATTGTCAAAAACAGACCATATTTATGTAGCAGAAGCATTCTACTGTCCAATAAATAACTAAAAGTTTACATTTCAACAATTTTGTAAAACTGCTATATTTTGGGGCCAAAAAGGGGTCTTACTGGACCTACTCCTTTGCAAAAATATGTGCATTTTTCATCATGTTCATAGCTATGCTGCATCAGATAGAAATCCACCTTTAATATGCAAATGTATATAAAAACATCTGTTAACTTATTTCAGGATGAACCAGATGCTCCGCAGGGCGTAGCTTTATACGACCGCAGAGGTTGAACCCTGAACGGTTGGGGCAAGTATGGACACAACATTCAAGCTGGATTCAGCTCTAAATTTGGATTGTGATTAAATAGTTGACACAGCATAGGTTTCTGACACAGAATGAATGTGTTCTAATGAACTTAAAATTTTTGTTTCTCTTAGAGCAATTCACTATGCTGTTGAATATTAATCCTCTCAAAAAAATGTTTGAAGAAATTTTCTTTTTTATTTATGAAATTTCAAATGAGAAAAATTGAACCCAATTTTTTTAATCACATCCCCCTTTCCCTTATTCCAAAACTAATCTCAATTAAAATTTCTAATGGAGTTTGCAACAATAACTACTCATTTAAATACATCATAAAATATTAAGATGTAAAAAAACTGCTTGTTATCACTGAATGGTAAAGATTATTTTAATTTATCAGTTGGTAGTAAAAAGTGAATATACATTGTATATTGTATATAACAAAGATTTAAGTTGATTCTGGACAAAGAAAGATAACTCCAATTAAAAAAAAATCTTGCTATTGCACAATATTTTGCAATTAGATATTTCTTGCTTACTATTCTGGACAAAGAAAGATAACTCTAATTAAATTTTTTTTTGATATTTCACAATATTGTGCAATTAGATATTTCTTGCCATTGCGCAATACTGTGCAATTGAAAAGACTTGCTATTACACAATACTTAATATAATAATTTTAGATCCTGATTTGGACCAACTTGAAAACTGGGCCCATAATAAAAAATCTAAGTACATTTTTGGATTCAGCATATCAAAGAACTTCAAGATTTCAATTTTTGTTAAAATCAGACTAAGTTTAATTTTGGACCCTTTGGACTTTAGTGTAGACCAATTTGAAAACAGGACCAAAAATGAAGAATCTACATACACAGTTAGATTTGGAATATCAAAGAACCCCATTTATTCAATTTTTGATGAAATCAAACAAAGTTTAATTTTGGACCCCGATTTGGACCAACTTGAAAACTGGGCCAATAATCAAGAATCTAAGTACATTTTTAGATTCAGCATATCAAAGAACCTAACTGATTCATTTTTTGTCAAAATCAAACTAAGTTTAATTTTGGACCCTTTGGACCTTAATGTAGACCAATTTGAAAACGGGACCAAAAGTTAAGAATCTACATACACAGTCATGACAGTTAGATTCAGCATATCAAAGAACCCCAATTATTCAATTTTGATGAAATCAAACAAAAGTTTAATTTTGGACCCTTTGGGCCCCTTATTATGTTGGGACCAAAACTCCCAAAATCAAACCCAACCTTTCTTTTATGGTCATAAACCTTGTGTTTAAATTTCATAGATTTCTATTTACTTATACTAACGTTATGGTGCGAAAACCAAGAAAAATGCTTATTTGGGTCCCTTTTTGGCCCCTAATTCCTAAACTGTTGGGACCTAAACTCCCAAAATCAATACCAACCTTCCTTTTGTAGTCATTAACATTGTGTTTAAATTTCATTGATTTCTATTTACTTAAACTAATGTTATTGTGCGAAAACCAAGAATAATGCTTATTTGGGCCCTTTTTTGGCCCCTAATTCCTAAACTGTTGAGACCAAAACTCCCAAAATCAATCCCAACCGTTCTTTTGTGGTCATAAACCTTGTGTCAAAATTTCATAGATTTCTATTGACTTAAACTAAAGTTATAGTGCGAAAACCAAGAAAATGTTTATTTGGGCCCTTTTTGGCCCCTAATTCCTAAAATGTTGGGACCAAAACTCCCAAAATCAATACCAACCTTCCTTTTGTGGTCATAAACCTTGTGTTAAAATTTCATAGATTTCCATTCACTTTTACTAAAGTTAGAGTGCGAAAACTAAAAGTATTCGGACGCCGGACGACGACGACGACGACGACGACGCCGACGACGACGACGACGACGACGACGCCGACGCCAACGTCATAGCAATATACGACGAAAATTTTTTCAAAATTTGCGGTCGTATAAAAACATATGCAAAGTCTATCATTATTTCATAAGTTGACATAAGAACCGTACAGAACAGACCAAAATAATCTTTTATTTTGTATTTGAATATTTTAAAATCAATCAAACACTTATACTGGCACATGCATATGTGAACTTGCAAAAGTTTGACTTCTACCCAACAAAGCCCATATCATATTCAATTATACATTCCATATCATACCTTAAGGCAATAGGTGCATCTATACATCCAGCATCACAGGCATAGTATGGCCGATCATTTCTGTCTAACGACACACGTATGACAGCTTTATTGTCTAAATCTACTATCACTGATATGTTAACATGTGTATTGTTGCCATAGTTAAGTCTATGGAATAATAAGTCTCTATGGAGGTCCTTTGGTTCCATCGACATCTCCAAATGGTTGTCGTCAAATCTTAAACCACCAAGACTAAGTAATATGGCTTGTAATACTCCTTCAGCACCTAGCAGAAAATTTAAATGGACAGCTTTAGTCTTTTGTAATATTGCTTACCTTGACGTGTAAAATTTTTACATTTCTAATCCTTTTATTTTTTGTGTCATTGTGTTCCTACCTCATGGGCATATACCCGACATTTCCTTTTACTCATAAAGTTTCATATTTTGTAAAAAATATGATAGTGATATTTTTTTAAATTGCATAAATGTCATGCACTCAGTATCATTGTCCTTGTATAACGGATAACATATCGATAATAACAAGATTTGACAGAATCAAATATGAGCAGTCCTGTTCCCTTTTTTGCACAACACTTAATTGGGTCATTTAGTTACTATAAGAATACCCAAATCATCAATTGTAAAGAATATATAACACAAATAAATCTAGGTCATCCTTTATTTACTTAAAAACAAATTGGAGAAATTCTTATCAACATACTTGAAGTTACTAAATTATCATACTGAGTAGAATGTAATGGCCAAAATAAAAAAAGTGCTTTGTGTGTACTTTTATTCTCTTCTAAACAATCTTCAAACATAAGGGAGGTCATATGATCATGCTGATAAAGAAGTTTTTATCACCAGCAAACTTTGGAATGGTGAAAAATATTTCAGTGCAAGTTATATACGGTACAAATAAACTGAAGACAAGGTCACTAATGTCAAAAGTTACACTCTAAAGAATAATAAAATTACAGAGGTATGCTCATGATTAAATCTATCAGGAGTTAACTGTCATCAGATTTCTGTATTCTGTTATCGTAACTTTTTGTAGAAGACAACACTTTACTTCCTTATACCTCAGACAAAAACAAGAATGTGTCCTCAGTACACGAATGCCCCACTCGCACTATCATTTTCTATGTTCAGTGGACCGTGAAATTGGGGTAAAATCTCTAATTTGGCATTAAAATTAGAAAGATCATATCATAGGGAACATGTGTACCAAGTTTGAAGTCGATTGGACTTCAACTTCATCAAAAACTACCTCGACCAAAAACTTTAACCTGAAGCGGGACAGACGGACGAACGGACGAACGAACGAACGAATGGACGGACGGACGAACGGACGCACAGACCAGAAAACATAATGCCCCTCTACTATCGTAGGTGGGGCATAAAAAGGGTTGTTCTGGGTTGCTTTCAATATCGTAGTGGCTATGTAGTGCTACCTAGATTTTTGTCTACTGAACGAGTAGCTAGCCTAGCTGCTATCAATATCTATGTAGCAGCTCTGCTATCTACACATTCAATAGTCATCAACCTACATAGATAGCCCTATCTAGCCGCTACGATATTAAACACAACCCTGGATCAATATCTATGTAGCAGCTCTGCTCTCTACACGTTCAATAGTCATCAACCTACATAGATAGCCCTATCTAGCCGCTACGATATTAAACACAACCCTGGATCAATATCTATGTAGCAGCTCTGCTCTCTACACGTTCAATAGTCATCAACCTACATAGATAGCCCTATGTAGCCGCTACGATATTAAACACAACCCTGGATCAATATCTATGTAGCAGCTCTGCTCTCTACACGTTCAATAGTCATCAACCTACATAGATAGCCCTATCTAGCCGCTACGATATTAAACACAACCCTGGATCAATATCTATGTAGCAGCTCTGCTCTCTACACGTTCAATAGTCATCAACCTACATAGATAGCCCTATGTAGCCGCTACGATATTAAACACAACCCTGGATCAATATCTATGTAGCAGCTCTGCTCTCTACACGTTCAATAGTCATCAACCTACATAGCCCTATGTAGCCGCTACGATATTAAACACAACCCTGGATCAATATCTATGTAGCAGCTCTGCTCTCTACACGTTCAATAGTCATCAACCTACATAGATAGCCCTATGTAGCCGCTAGGATATTAAACACAACCCTGGATCAATATCTATGTAGCAGCTCTGCTCTCTACACGTTCAATAGTCATCAACCTACATAGATAGCCCTATGTAGCCGCTACGATATTAAACACAACCCTGGATCAATATCTATGTAGCAGCTCTGCTCTCTACACGTTCAATAGTCATCAACCTACATAGATAGCCCTATGTAGCCGCTACGATATTAAACACAACCCTGGATCAATATCTATGTAGCAGCTCTGCTCTCTACACGTTCAATAGTCATCAACCTACATAGATAGCCCTATGTAGCCGCTACGATATTAAACACAACCCTGGATCAATATCTATGTAGCAGCTCTGCTCTCTACACGTTCAATAGTCATCAACCTACATAGATAGCCCTATGTAGCCGCTACAATATTAAACACAACCCTGGATCAATATCTATGTAGCAGCTCCGCTATCTACACGTTCAATAGTCATCAACCTACATAGCCCTATGTAGCCGCTACGATATTAAACACAACCCTGGATCAATATCTATGTAGCAGCTCTGCTCTCTACACGTTCAATAGTCATCAACCTACATAGATAGCCCTATCTAGCCGCTACGATATTAAACACAACCCTGGATCAATATCTATGTAGCAGCTCTGCTCTCTACACGTTCAATAGTCATCAACCTACATAGATAGCCCTATGTAGCCGCTACGATATTAAACACAACCCTGGATCAATATCAATGTAGCAGCTCCCCTATCTACACGTTCAATAGTCATCAACCTACATAACCCTATGTAGCCGCTACAATATTAAACACAACCCTAGATCAATATCTATGTAGCAGCTCTGCTAGCTTCACATTCAATAGTCATCAACCTACATAGCCCTATGTAGCCGCTACGATATTAAACACAACCCTGGTGTTGTATATTATTCAATGGTCTTTCCTTAAAAGATGCTACCAAACAGGATATAATGAATTATAAATGTACCTGCTCTAACTATAATATTACATCCTTTCTTCTCTAGTGTTATCATCCATGTTGAGGTAACATCAGCAATGTCTTCCTCATCTTTTATCTCTGACCATAATGTTTCAGAATAAAACCTATAATATACAGATATGGATTATTTTAAGTCAGAAAAAAAAAGGTTAAAGTCATAAAACTATACCCAAAAAAATTGGAATAAAAGAGGATGAAGAGTTATTTCAAATAAAAACTTATGCCTCATATTATTTCATAAAGAAAATATAACAAAAAATAAAAATTAGTTTGTCACTTCATCAGTAGAGTAACTTGTAAAAATAAAAAAAGTGAAAGAAAAACTACAATCAACACACCAGACCTAACATAAGAACTTATAAGGTGCTTGCATCATAGCTACCTGAATAATGAGACTTTTCAAAAGTAATACTAGAACTTTAACATGTTTAAAATTTGTGGCATCTCAAAAATGTAAAGTGTTTAAAACTTACAATAATGTGTGACCTCCATAACATCTATCTGGATAATGTAAAGTTTTCTGGATCTTTGACTTTTCCTCTACTGTCGTACTCAGCTCATGTAACGGAGCCTGTATGTTACTTAGAACATAGTATATTGTAGTGTTGATTTTATCGCCATTCAGAGAACCAGCTGCCTTGGAGTTACTGATACCAAATCCACTTTTCCATATCTTAAATGAAATTGAAAATTGTACAGAACTGTGACTTCCAACACAAGAACATGTGACTGACAAAAAACAGGCAAATGGAACACAATGAAATCATAGGACACATGTATGAGGTTGAATTCGATTTAATGCAAAATACACATGTTCGGTCTTGTGTGATTTTTAGCAAAGGTAATTAGTTGAGAATGCTACAATACTGGAACATATATAGCATTTTATTCAATTTTAGATAACTAATTGAAAGTTGGTTTATTTCATTTTTTTTTCAGTTTTTAACAAAATAATTTATTTTATAACCTAAATATTTTTTTTAGACTAACCTAAGCACAAACTTGAACATGTTGAACAAATTGCTGACACTGCAGCCTAAAACAGCATACCCAATTCTTTCTAGCATTTTCAAGGCAAGAAAAAGGTGCTAATAATCACCCAGTCAGTAAAGAGTGAACACTGTATAAATATACAGTTTACAAGTATTCAGTGGTGTTTTCTTTTGTTTGTTGTTGGGTTTTTGTACTGTCCTATAGTGTTTAATACTTGTTTATTGTTAAAAAATGCATTGACTTCTTTTTTGTGTCATAGAGTTACTTTCTCATTGTCTTTTACTCCCATTTCACTTTTTATTCAGTACATTAAATTCTGTACAAGTTTTCATTTATGTGGATCAACAAAAAAATTATTTTACATTTTGAAAAGATTCAAAAACCTAATATAACTTATTATTATCTTAAAATTCAACTTACATCTCTCCAAACTTTAATATGCTCTTCTCTAAGTGATGCATAATCTATCTTCATAACAGACTCCAAGAGCTAAAATAATATTCAAAAGCTGGATGTCAAGTAAGTTAATATGATGGTGTATGCATTGAAACAGAATATTGATGTTTTATTAGCTTTACAGCATTTGAATATAAGCATTCAAGAAACTAATGTTAGCAAAGAAGACCATAGATGAATTTGCCCATTCTTTTAATGTTCCTTTTGCTCAAATAGCTCTCTTCTTTTCACAATATTTACACATCCTGTGTTTTCAAATATTGGTTTTGAGCACCCTGATCAGGGAGAGGCTATGAATGAATGAAATTTATATATAAAGTAATATTTTCATTTACTACGTTTTAATTTAGAAAAATAAATATGAAGAATCTGATATCAACTTGTTGATTTATAAATATTGGGATAATTAATATATGTACAGTAAAATCTGAATATAAATGTCAACTTCAGGAACACAGAGAACTTACTGCGAGAGTTGAACATTAAATTGATGTTCAAAGTTTTATATAGGAATTATAACAGTGGAATGAGAAGAGGGTGGCCTGATAAGATAAGTTTTTGCTTTATAATGGTGACCTTTATTTCAGGTTTGACAGTAACTATATATAAAATAATCGTGTACCTGATCTACACTCCTCTGTAAGTGTTCTGGTGCCTTAGACTTGAGATCTACAGCTTGTGTATAGTTTACTGCTGTTACAACATGGAATCGTACAGATCTGAAATATTGCCATTAAAGTATTGTAATTAAAAAATTTGGGACAAATCTATTAAAATTATTTGTGACAAGTCTATCAAAATCATTTGTGACAAGTCTATGAAAAATATTTTTGACAAGTCTATGTAAAATTAACAAAAAGTTTTAAATAAGCATAATTTTTCTCCTTTAGTTTGGGTTTTTAATTCTTTTTTGACAAAACTGCAATTTTTTTCTAAGCGCAATATTTCTTTGAATTTTGTACATTATCAACATCACAGATTTATTGTTTCAGTACTGGATTAATATTCATGATAAGTTATGCAGGTCTGATATTCAAATAAGAAACAAACTTAAAGAAATACAACAATATGTCAAGTGAATTTCATCAAGAAGAGTATTTTTTTTTTTAAAGCCCTTTTAGTAAGAGCAAAATTTGAACCTGGCATTCTGTTTTAAAGTTATCATGTCTCATTATAAAAGTGTCTATTTTTAAATAAAGTAGCAGCATCATAATATGTCATTGGTCAACATTATTAGCAACCTGTACAAACAAGTGTAGTCTATCCAAGATACATCTTCTAGTTTATATAATCTTAAAATCACTGACTGAAAAAAGTATTTACAGTTGACTACAATGGTTTAGGAATCCCTATTTTCTTCTGACAGAAAAAATATTCCCATTAAATTACAAAAAGATACATAACTATAGAGTCAGTAAGCTTGAAGATCATTTAAACTTCCGCTTATACAAGCAGTTGTAATATTATTTTTTTGTAATTTTCTAACATAAGTTTTCTTACTTTCCAGCTTTGATGGCTACAGAAGGACCAATTTTAACTGTTGCGATGGCTATATGTACTTTGTACTTTGAATCTGGTATTAGGATGACTCCCTGAGTTGAGGTATACTCCACAGACATTCCTGTAGCATCTGTAGTACTGCAATGACAAATATTTTTGATTTCAAGTTACACATTAATGATGGCGGCAGTTAATTAATTAATTGAATTGCTATCAATTTAAAGTACAACAAATTCTATATTATGAGTTGAATATAAAATAGATATGAGAAAAATATAGACTCCAAAAAAAAGTAAAAAGATTGAAATGCATGATATGATAAGAGGGCAACTCTCTTGACATTAGAGAGCTGCTTCAACTATTAAAGAAAATACAATACATTTCCTTTTCCAAACTATACATGTGAAAATGCAAAAAAAACATAATGGGATTTTGTGGTTATAGGTGTTGCCTCGATGTGCATAACAAGCCTTGTGGTCATAAAGTTTCATTGACAAGTTAAAAATGATCATACTCAGACTGAAAAATCAACCAATCAAAGAACATGATTTTATGTTTCAGACACATATTTTGTACTCAGCTGAGTTCAGTTTTAAGAAAAAAAACTCTTCCTTGAACTAGTACTTATATGCTGCAAATTTTTGTAATACAAAAAGATCAATCATCTTCATTACAATTTTTCCTTCATCCATGAAAATTGGTACCATCAATGAAATTTTGCCCTGATTTGATTTTCCTCTGAGTTCAGTATTTTTGTGATTTTACTTTTTATCAATAATGTGTGCGACTGATCACTAGCCATCTAGATCAGCTGTTTATAGATAACATATAACAAATTTCAGGTATGATTACCTTGCTTTACTAA
Organism: Mytilus edulis; assembly: GCA_019925275.1. Classification (NCBI taxonomy): domain Eukaryota; kingdom Metazoa; phylum Mollusca; class Bivalvia; order Mytilida; family Mytilidae; genus Mytilus; species Mytilus edulis. The sequence continues at coordinate 64,233,277 of CM034351.1, read as the reverse complement.
CTTTGGCATCCTTCAACTGTGTCTGACCAATTTGGTCTAAATTTACTACCACTGAGTTTTTCTACAAAAAAAGTAAAGTTTGTGTTTTAAAATGATATATTCGACTTTTCCTACAACTGTTATTGATACTGTAGTAGAGAATCAAGGATTTTGTGTTTGATGACTCATTTCCATCATTTTATTGGACAAGAAAGTCAGATAGTTTTTGTCAAATGTATGCTCCATTAAAAACTAAAAGACCTGAGTCAGCCATTTTATGGTACAAGAAAATTTAAATCTGAAAGACTTTAAGAAGTTCATTTATTTTTAATAATAACAGTAGAGTAGGATTGGTATCACTTCAATCATTGATAATTTTCCCTAGAAATAAATCCTTTTCTATTTGTGAAAGGTTACCAGAAAATGTCATCCATAAATTCAAGAAAGACTGAGGAAGACATTCTTGATGATGGATTATCTCCCATTTAAGTAGGATGGGATGATTAAAAAATACTGCCTTTCAAAATAATTGATATTTACAACTATCTTTTGCTAAAATTTAAATACATGACGTTTAACAAATTTTATAAGGTTAAGAAATGCACAATTCCATGTTTCAATTTTGTTTTAAAATTACTATAACTGCTGCAGTCTGTGTAACATACGACTCCAATACAATTTGTGTACCTTTTGTAAAAATAGAAAGACACTAAGCTACTTAGTTATAATACTGAAAAAAGGTCATATACGTTTTTAATTCAGAATGTTGTTATTTTTTTTCAAACAAACTGGATAATCACAATATTTAGTCCAAATATCTCTTTTAATTCATTTTAATGCTTTCTTCATTATATAATACAATGTATAAGTAAGAAAAGTATCTCTTGTGTTTTGAACTTACACTAGGATTTCTGATTTTGATATCTTGTACTAATATAGAAGGTCTAGTCCTACTGGCATAAACCAAGGATTCTACTGTAAGACAATTACTCCTCCATCCTTTGTCCTGGAAAAAAACATTAGTACAATCATTAACTTTTTCCCCCTAATACATTCATGTCTAAATCTACAGTACAATCAGTGTTTTTTGGTATTGACATTTTTGCAGATGAGGATAGACACAAGGTTGCGTGTCTTTAAATGTAAGCATGGTGATTACTGTGTATGCATAATTCCTGTAATAACAATTCCATGGATTCTGTAGGTGAAGTTGAACCATGAATTTCAATGTTCAAAGAAGTACACATTTTCTATAGGTGTGTAGGTAGACTTTGGAAAAAACACAAAATAAAATCTCAGAAAATATAATTTTTTATCAATCCACAATAAGTTTTTTCTGGTTACCATGGTTACTATTATTGACTGTTCTATATATATAACAGTAAGTGATAAAAAAAAATCTTGTCAAATTTATTATTCCTATACTATTGTCTCTTGAATATTCAACATCATGTTTATTTTTATGCCCCACCTACGATAGTAGAGGGGCATTATGTTTTCTGGTCTGTGCATCCGTTCCTCCGTCCGTCCGACTGTTCGTTCATCCGTCCGTCCGTTCGTTCGTCCGTCTGTCCCACTTCAGGTTAAAGTTTTTGGTCAAGGTAGATTTTGATGAAGTTGAAGTCCAATCAACTTGAAACTTAGTATACATGTGCCCTATGATATGATCTTTCTAATTTAAATGCCAAATTAGAGTTTTGACCCCAATTTTACGGTTCACTGAACATAGAAAATGATAGTGCAAATTTCAGGTTAAAGTTTTTGGTCAAGGTAGTTTTTGATAAAGTAGAAGTCCAATCAACTTGAAACTTAGTATACATGTTCCCTTTGATAAGATCATTCTAATTTTAATGCCAAATTAGAGAATTTATTCCAATTTCACGGTCCACTAAACATAGAAAATGATAGTGCGAGTGGGGCATCCGTGTACTGTGGACACATTCTTGTTTACTTTGCATTAAATCATCAGATTAACTAAATCTCATAATAATATATTTGAGAAAATTCAATACAAATTATTTAATGAATGGCTATTATCTATTTTGAATTTATTGAACCATAAAACTAATTTTTGACTCTTCACATTGAATAATCCGCGAAGCGGATTATGTAAAATGTGAAGAGTCAAAAAATTAGTTTTATGGTTCAATAAAATCAAAATAAATTATTGCCATTCATTATAAATAAATTTCTATCAAAAATAAGGCTCAAGGAACATTTTATATTATTTATATTAACAATAACAACGTACACACATGTTGGCTAAATACACAATGTCAGAGTGGGCGTGTCGCCATCAAAATTGACAGCATTGAAAATAAAACTAATAATTTTAACAATCAGAAGACAGTAAATACACCAAATTTATTTATTAGTGTATAAAATTTATAAATTAAAACTTACAACTTCAAAACACTGTATCTTTTCTGCTATTCCATGATGTATATTTAACACTGTTGCATCTGTAATTGAAAAATCAGAAATAAAAGCACATTGACAACAGTGGCCAAGTTTCATAATATTGCATTAAGATTTAAAACAAGAATGTGTCCCCAGTACACGGATGCCCCACTCGCACTATCATTTTCTATGTTCAGTGGACCGTGAAATTGGGGTCAGACATTAAAACTAGAAAGATCATATCATAAGGAACATATATACTAAGTTTCAGGTTGATTGGACTTCAACTTCATCAAAAACTACCTCAACCAAAAACTTTTACCTTAAACTGGACAGACGAACGAACAGACGGATGAACGGACGGATGGAAGCACAGACCAGAAAACATAATGCCCCTCTACTATCGTAGGTGGGGCATAAAAATTATCAATGTTGAAAATTAATATATAAACTTGAGGTTTAAAAATAATATCAATGTTAGTGCCTGTTGCTGCGTTTAAACCCACAGCACTTGTTTGCACCTGTTCTCAGTCAGGAACCTGTTGTTCAGTAGTTATTGTTTGTTGATGTGGTTTATAAGTACTTCATATTTTTTATACAGATTAGAAAGTTGGTTTGCCTGTTTGAGTGATCTTAAACCAGTCATTTGGGGACCCTTAAAAGCTTGCTGTTTGGTGAAAGCCAAGGCTTCATATTGAATTTACTATGAAACACTTACCCTTTGAACTATAGTCATCTAAATGTGCAGTAACTATAGGATAATACTTAACAGGTAATGACAAAGCCCTGTTAAGTCTGATGTACATTCCTTTCTCACTGTCTAATGATACTGATAACTTTCCATTTCCTAAAAATTAAAAGCAAAACTGTAAAGAAAGGTTCATTATCTTTTTATGTATTTTTAGATGTGCCACAAAAAAAAACATTTTTCTGATATGGACATACAGGCAACAACAAAAAAGACTTCCGTAATAAAACTGCAACAGCTATATTGATTGAAACCAATCATACAATACATGTGTATCATGTGTATAAACGTAAGTTCTGTTCAGCCTTTCGGTCAATATTGAGACAAATCCAGTGCCTTGAAATCAAGCATTGTTCAGCCATTTCACTTGTCATGTCAATAAATTCTGATCTGATCAGTCTTTTCAGAATACTTAGAAATTTATTTACTAGTGTACAATAATCTAAATATTATCATGTACCATTGACATACCAACAGTAGTTCCCCATAAACAGACCTAATCACAAACTAATACATGTAAATGAGGATATTTTTCATTTTCAATAGACCATGATATATGTGAGCAGGGTCAAATAATCTCCATGGAAATGAGAGGAGCCTAACACTCAAACAACTGAATACCAACTATACCAAGTGAATGAACAGCTGTGGATAAATATTTGCAAAAAGAAAGAACATAAATGCAGAGAAAAAACTAAGACTTGAACTGATTTAACATATTATTTATTTCAACATTTTATCTTATGTCAACAATATAATGGAACACTTTAGACTAAATTGATTTTCTAGCAATTTTCAAATTCAACTAAACATTGTGATGGATCTTAATGAAACTTTGCATGAACATGATGAAGGTGAATCACATTTTTGCCATTTAGCATGTTTAGTTCTGATTACAGAAATCAGACTACAATTCTTACATATTTGAGTACATTGTATTTGTTACTTATTCTGACAACATGTTCAATGTATTATAATTCTGAAAACTCCTTCTCTATCAATTCAGTTAAGTTTGACTTTAACAGAATGGTTCTTAAACAAATCTTATATTTTACTAAATGTTAACCTACCAACATAAGCTGGGTAGAATTGCTCTCCAGCTTTCAGTGGGTAGTGATTTATAAAAGCATCATATTTTTTTACTTCACTTTTTAGAAACCTTAGATTATCATCAATGCATAATGAAGCTGTTTCTGCAAAAGAAAAAAATATATATCAGACAGTTTATAATGGTTAGACCTTGTCTTCAAACTTCTTTCACCTGTCACCATTTGTGTAACATTAATTCAAAGTAAAAATATTTTTGCAAAATACTTTTTGTAAATTTTTCGACTTGACTTTTGGAGCATTTTATAGCTGACTATGCTTTATAAGCTTTGTTCATAGTTGAAGACCATTCAGTATCTTATAGTTGTAAATTTCTGTGTCATTTGGTCTATTTAAGACAGTTGTTTTATTGGCAATCATACCACATTAAGGCACATCTTCTTTTTAACATTTACTCATGTTACTTAATATGCTTAACCCTTTCCTCAATGGATTTTTTTTTAATATACTTGATTCGCATAGTATTTTTTTCAGTTAAAAAAAAATCATCAGTTTTAAAGTGTTAATGCATTGTTAAAACCAATATTTCATCAATGAAATTCAAGTCAGATAATTGTCATGAATATCCTTTTCATATTGGATACAATTTTTTTTAAGTCTGATGCAGACATTTTGTAGTCAAAGCATTTCAACTGGGGTACTACACAGGCGTCAAAAAGGCATCATTATGGAGGAAAGGGTTAACTTAAGTAATACATGTATTTCATTGAACGCCAAATCGATTAAACTCTCAAAACTCCTCAAAGTATGGATGATTTATTCAGAAAGTTTTCAGTCTATTTTTTTTTGTCATCATGGTCATACTCAATGTATTCATCATGTTCATACTAAACAAACAACTCTGCCATAAAAAAATAATTTATACCGTCAACTGGTGCTGATTTTCGTCCAATGCTGGGAATTCTAGAGCCAAGTAAATACAGAAATACTAGGAAAACTAATATTCCACCGATTATCTTCCTTGATCTGAAAAAATAAGCAATACACCAAAAGATGCATACATTTACAATGATTTATAACATTAACATATATATACAAAATATAGAGCTGATATTTCAATTTTTAATGGTTTTAAAATAAACATGATACATTGGTGTTTTCTGATGAGTTGATTAGAAAAATTTCTTTTTTGTCATTTTGGAAATCATATACGTTTTTTCATGGAACAAAAAAACATGAAAAATTATGAAACCTGTATGTATGTGCCTGTCCGAAGTCAGGAGCCTGTATTTCAGTGGTTGTCGTTTGTTTAAGTGTTACCTATTTGTTTCTCGTTAATTTTTTTGTACATAAATAAGGACGTTGGTTATCTTGTTTGAATTGTTTTACATGTACATTGTCATTGCGGGGCCTTTTATAGCCTACTATGCAGTATGGGCTTTGCTCATTGTTGAAGGCTGTTTGGTGACTTATAGTTGTTAATTTCTGTGTCATATGGTCTCTTATGGAGAGTCGTCTCATTGGCAATTATACCACATCTTCTTTTTTATACCTTCGTATTGTAAAAACTAATTCATGTAATTGGCATGAGGTTATTAAATTGTCTTCAGATAAAATTAAAGATGTGTTTACATTGTACCTTCGCAAATTAAATGTAAGTTGCAAAATAGGTCATGCAAGTTAGATATGCGAGGGTGATAATGGGGGTACCTTCATGACGAATAACGGTAAAAACCTTGCCAAATGACATTTATAAACAGTCAGAGCTCAGACATAAACAAGTCGATTTTTGTTTTTGACTTAAAGAAGTCAAAACATGTATTTATTATAAAAATGTGAATTCAATTTTAGACTTATCTAAGGCACAAAATGACAGACTTGTTTAGGTCTATTTATGTTGATGAAAAAACTTAATTTTACTTAGTGGCCAAAGTATACCACCTATGACAGCAAAAACTTGTCTGAGAGTTCACAAGGACTTGAGCTATCTATATTTAATTATCTAATTGAACATCCTCATGTACTAAACACAGATGTTTTACCTCATTAAGTGTGGTTCCAGGTGGTTGCATTGTAAGGTTAATTAACATTATCTCTGATTTTTTAGACTCTTATTCATATTTTTCTTTAGAAGACAAAGCATTGGGTCATTCCAGTTAATGTCTGATAAAGGGGGATGGATGGTCCTTTCTGAGGGGTGTAAAATTTATACATCTTAGGGGGTGTAATTTGGTTTTTTTCATCTGACATACAATTATAGGCAAAAAACTTCTAAGGGTCTTGCAGTAGTAATAGTTTGAAAGGTAAAAGTAATTACAAAAATGCCTTTGTCAGGTCTTTGGGTGCTGCTTTGGTATCTAGACAGTTTTGTATCAAACATTATCTGACTCTTATCTGGTATTATATTTAAGACTGAATTGAATGTTGTCCACAATACAGTGAATGGATATTGATACAAAATTCTGATGGGTACAACCCTTGCAGTGAAAAATTCTGAAGGTCAATTTTTCCCATGATAAGGCCATCCACCCAATATGAACATAAACTCTTCATCTGATAGGTCTTAATTTTAAGATCTGATAGGTAGTTTTTCATAATGTTTTTTCTGATACCTATAAAATAAATTATCCCCATCCATCCCCACCTGTCAGAAATTAACTGGAATGGCCCATTGTCTTTAATGTTGTCATTATCTGATTTAGATGCATGACCTTTTTATAAAAATATGTGAGTTTCCCTCAGTTTTAGTTTGTTACCCCATTTTGCTTTTTGTCCATAGATTTACGAATTTTGAACAGCGGTATTCTTCTGTTGCCTTTATTTTGCAGTTTACAAATTTTGATAACTTATCGACTTGTAGGAGTCGATATTTGCAACTTTTTGATTCTGGTCAATTATATCATGCTTAACAATATTTGACTTATTAAAGTCATATTTTGTCTTGCATTAAAGGGAGACAAATCTTAAAACTTACAAATTTAGACTTCTATGAGACAAAAGCAGATTCAGACTTATTTTTTATGTCTGAGCTCTGACTGATAATTGGTATTTTTTGGTGCACAACAATGAAATGTAGACTTTTTTAAGAGAATGATGAGCACAGGACAAATCACTGGGTAACTTAAGGAACCTGTGGAAAATCGTAGAAAACGTTAGACAGTCTAAAATTAGATCTGACTGTTTTGGTTTCTGTATCATGTTTTTACCTGCTTAAAGAATTAAGCCTATTAAGTGAATTCACTGCAAACCCTTTCACCCACATCTGACGGACTCTAAATATCACTGGTACTTTACAACAAATAATTCTTCTCATGAAAATCAGACCATGCCTTATCATGCTATGTAGAAAGTTTTGTACTGCCACATCCAATATCCCATGTCAACATCGTATCCGGTCCGGATTTGTTTTTGAAATGTCAGATCCTGATCGGGCAGAATGTTTAATAAAAAATCTAAAGAAAAAAATCAGTTTTGTATTCATTTGAATTCATTTTATCCATTATATTGAACGAAAGAAATAGTATGTTAGCTTTTTGTCGTTAAACTTCAAATTACATATCCAGATCGAAATAAAACTTTACTTCTGCTTCACTTCCGGTATGCGAATGTTTTCATTCGATACAAAAGTTCTGCAAGAATTTATTTATTTCTGGTAGTTTATCATAATGCAGTGGCGAACAGGATATTTTCATAAAGGGGGCTTGGAACTGACTGCATTAGAGGGGGCCCGCTTCAGTGATTCCCTAAATTAAATAGTCAACCAAATATTTCCTGTAAAAAGGCATCTATAAAAAGGGGGAGGCACCCTCTGTTCCCTGTAATTCCGCCTCTGTAATGAAACCTATTCAACATTTTAACTCTTATATTTCAAATTCCATTTTATACAAATGTTGAAAAAATAGTGCCTATATACATGTATGTCATTAAGCATCAATGTAAACATGGTAAAAAACAAATTATTTTTAGAAACACAAAATTATCTAGTCCTTAATAATTTTGTGTTTCTAAGAATAACTCTCTGTACCTCTTGTATACATAGATAACAGGCAGTGTCTGCGCGTACCCGCATACGGGTACGAATAGACAAATTGCCATTCATAGGCTACGCGTACCCACATCCGGTTTTATAATAAAGTGCCATCGGATCGAGAATGAAACGTGAAATATAAACGGAAATTATCGATTATATGGGCTTTTCGTGTAGAACGAGTGAAGAGTATGAAAAATAAGAATTTCAAATTGTATTTGTTAGATAATAATACATAATAAACATTGCAAATTAAATGCACACTGACAGAAAATGAAACTACAGTTCCTGTGAAAGAAAAATATGATAAAAGAATAATACTATTATAGAATGTTAATGCAAATTTAAAGAATTAAATTTTACTGAATTTAAAAAATAACCATATGAGATTTTGAAAAAAAAATAATCTTTTAGTAAAATGTAAAACAGCAAAGTTCTAAGTTTCAAGTCAGTTTAGGTGGACAGGACATTCCATTTCAGTGTTCCAGCTAGGTTTTCAAAAGGGCAGGGTGCCAATCCTGAAAAAGGGCATTTAACGCGCGATATGATAATAAGAAAAGGGCATATTTTAATAAAAGATGTTAATCAAACATTTGTGTTTATTCGTTGAATCACAGCTGCAGGTTATACAAGAACAACATCTTTAGCCCAAATAGAACTCTATCTTTCTACTTTTAAGGCTGAAAAACTTGTCAAGCAGCTTGTGACACAAATTTTTTTTTATCATTGCTTGGCACAGTTGAACTTTATATGCAGTATGTTTTGAAAGGAGATCTGTTTCATACTGTTCTACCACATTTTACCAGTTTCACCTTTCACCCTGCTGTGCTTGATGGCAATACAGCACAAAACAGCTGTGCTCAGTAAATTCACAATTTTAGGATATAAAGCAACAGTGAAAAATAGTATCAAAAATAAAGAATACAGAAAAAGATGACCAAGGCACCCTACCAACACCGCTACTAAGACCCTCTTTAACTTTTCCCATAACTCAAAATAAATACCTAAACATATATATTCTTAAGCAAGAAGTATGGAGACACATTTTAGAATATGTAAATGGGTTACTCAATGCTAGGAAAAAAATCAGATTGAGTTATCTTTCTTTATTTGGGTGTGCTCCTTCTTTGGAGGATTATAAACAGTACGTAAATATGATGTAAATATGATCACAATATGGCGGCCGATTTTGTTATTTTCGTATCAAAAATGAAGGCAGTCAATGACAAATACGTCTGAATTTTCTGTTTATTTTACAGAAAACAAGTAAAACAATGTCTTCAACGAGTTTATAATGGTTTTCCAACTTTCTGTCATTACGTTTCTTCCATGAAACTACGGTAAACATCGCAAATTGTGCCCAAGTTGTTGTATGCACATTTCTTCAAAGATAATTGCCGACTGACTGATTCTATTTGAACGAATTAATGTTGATGATCATTAATGACCCATCCGATAAACGGATTACCTATAACAACAGATTATGACACCAGTTTTAACCATTGATTAGCTTGGGGTGATAAACAAAGTCATAATCTTTTCCCAGGTAAAATTTAGTAATTAGCGTATCCTATCAATACGCAAATTGATATGCAATCGATCTTCAAAAAAGGCAGGGCGCCCTGGAAACTGTAAAAAGGGCACAGGGCGCCACTCGGAAAAGGGCGGGCGCCGCGCCCTCTGAAAACGGCCTAGCTGGAACACTGCATTTGGAAAGTACTGAAAGTAGACATATATCCTTAAAATCATGAACGGTTTACAATAGAAAAACTAGAAGTATTCGACATAAAAAAATTAACAGGACAAATGTATGAAACACGGCAAATTCGATTTAAAACTACAACTTAAAATAAATGCTGGTATTTTATGTACGTTGTAACTTATTTTGATGACAACTGTCCTTTGTGGTAGATGGACTTTGTAGTCTTTGTAACCTAATATTAGGCATTTTCCTGACGAAAATGTTGGAATGTTTTGCCTCTGTGAATACAGGAAAAATTCATTCTGTTAAACTTTAACACTTTTTGTGTTTCCAGTTCTTCTTTCCTCTGTAGCTGCAATTGACTTCCAGATTTTCTTTTATACAATTGTATCATATTAATCGACTGATAGTGATAACTTTAAAATGTCTTCCCCACATCTGGGAACAGTATAACTAACTTAATATATATGTTCCTGCCCACATGTATATATCACTCTCTGCCGCATTTTAAGAATATTTATAAATTGAGAAAAACTGTTCACTTACAAATAAACCTACAATGTATATATAAATATTTATAAAACTTTTGAGTAGTCTTAATCAATTTATTTACTAATTGCGACAAATTCCCTTTATATTTCACGTTTCATTTCCGACCTGATGCCATTTCATTATAAAACCGGATGTGGGTACGCGTAGCCTATGAACAGTAATTTTATTATTAGTACCCGCATGCGGGTACGCGCAGACACTGCCTAGAAAATATCTTTGCCTTGCAATGTCCTTTGACACATTTTTCTCAAATGGCTGTCCCAAGTAAAAGTAGGGATGGCACGCATACAAACCTGTTTAATAATTCCATACTTTGTGTTATCCTGTAATTCTGATGTTGTTGTTCAGGTGTCAACTTATATAAATTTGTTCCGCCTAACAGAAGTTCCAATGGAAACTTTGTTATAGACATTGTCATAATATCTATTCCTGTAGGAACAAATATTCTATACCATTTATTCTGCTAGGAACATGTACTGTAATATTTATTCCTGATGAAATATTAGTCTATTCCAGAAAATATATGTTTTGCTTTTGGAACTTATATTATGAAGGAACTTCTATTCCGTGACATTCAGGTTTTACATGTACATGTACTTCAGTAGCTGCTTATTTATTTGAATTTATCAAAATGTCTACTGTAAATTCAGAAATTATTGCGTGCATTTATTATTGCAATTTTGTCAGTCATTGTCAGTTTTGACTTAAATGCCATTTTGAGAAAAAAATCTATTTATTCCATATAAAATATTTCTAAATGCGAGTTTAAACTATTGCTTATACAACACTATCGCATTTTTAGCAATAATAAAAACCTCACAATAATTTCTGAATTTACAGTAATTGTGATTTCACTTTTTTAATATACAAAGCAGTAACTAATACATGTATCTTTCTCATTTTGCAGCAACCAATGAAAATTCATCATGTTGGTGCCAATATTTAATTTAAAAATTCACCACAAGGTAAATCCGCGGATGGTGACGGTTGGAAAATATGATGGTAAACACCCAGCATTAACATGTGCTACCACAGCAGGAAAGGTGAGATTTTCTATCTTACAAAACAAAAAGGGTTTTATTGTATGAGGGGTCAAGTGAGCTTTTCCCATCACTTTGCGTTCGTCGTCGTCCGTGGTTGTCGTTAACTTTTACAAAAATCTTCTCCCCTGAAACTACTGGGCCAAATTAAACCAAACTTGGCCACAATCATCATTGGGGTATCTAGTTTAAAAAATGTGTCCAGTGACCCGGCCAACCAACCAAGATGGCCGCCATGTCTAAAAATAGAACATAGGGGTAAAATGCAGTTTTTGGCTTATAACTCAAAAACCAAAGCATTTAGAGCAAATCTGACATGGGGGGTAAAATTGTTTATCAGGTCAAGATCTATCTGCCCTGAAATTTTCAGATGAATCGGACAACCCGTTGTTGAGTTGCTGCCCCTGAATTGGTAATTTTAAGGAAATTTTGCTGTTTTTGGTTATTATCTTAAATATTATTATAGATAGAGATAAACTGTAAACAGCAACAATGTTCAGCAAAGTAAGATTTACAAATAAGTCAACGTAACCGAAATGGTCAGTTGACCCCTTTAGGAGTTATTGCCCTTTATAGTCAATTTTTAACCATTTTTCGTAAATCTTAGTTATCTTTTACAAAAATCTTCTCCTCTGAAACTTCTGGGCTATCTTAATCCAAACTTGGCCACAATCATCTTTGGGGTAATTAGTTTAAAAAATGTGTCCGGTGACCCGGCCATCAACTCAAGATGGCCGCCATGGCTAGAAATAGAGCATAGGGGTAAAATGCAGTTTTTGGCTTATAACTCAAAAACCAAAGCATTTAGAGCAAATCTGACATGGGGTTAAATTGTTTATCAGGTCAAAATCTATCTGCCCTGAAATTTTAAGATGAATTGGACAACCCATTGTTGGATTGCTGCCCCTGAATCAGTAATTTTAAGGAAATTTTGCTGTTTTTGGTTATTATCTTGAATATTATTTTAGATAGTGATAAACTGTAAACAGCAATAATGTTCAGCAAAGTAAGACCTAAAAACAAGGCAACATGACCAAAATGGTCAATTGACTCCCTAAGGAGTTATTGTCCTTTATAGTCAATTTTTAACAATTTTCATAAAATTTGTAAATTTTTATTAACATTTTCCACTGAAACTACTGGGCCAAGTTCATTATAGATAAGATAATTGTAAGCAGCAAGACTGTTTCGTAAAGTAAGAATGAACAAACACATCACCATCACCAAAACACAATTTTGTCATGAATCCATCTGCTTCCTTTGTTTAATATTCACATAGACTATGGTGAGCGACACAGGCTCTTTAGAGCCTCTAGTTACAAATGGTTACAAATACATTAATGGACTCAAAAGACTGTACAAATTAATTATGGTTACATTTATAGAGCACCAGAATCAAATATTTTTATACTTTTGTTTGATTTTTACTTGCTAATCTGCAGTCCACTGTACATGCAATAAAAAATGTCACATTTAATGTGGATTTGTAACAGTAAAATTTGAGATCAAGTTTTCAGCAATGTGGGATTATTTCTGGTATACATCAATATTAAGACAGCTAGTAAACAACACAAACAAATAAAAAAAATCATTTCGTAGACAGTGTGTGTTTTTTTCAAAGGTTACCAGTTTAATCTTAAGTTAACAATTTGAGTGAAAGTGATTTAAATAATAAATAAAGTTAATTGGTGTCAAACATAGTATAAATATTTTTTCAGGTATTGATTCATAGTCCACACACAAGAGGTCAGCGTGGAGGAAGAGTGGACACCACAAAAGACCAAGATATCAATTTATTAAATATAAATCAACAAGTATCATCAGTGTGTGCTGGATCACTAAATGGAAAGAATGATATACTGGCCATTGGAACACAAACAAATATACTGGCTTATGATGTCAATAATAATAGTGATTTGTTTTACAAGGATGTGAGTTTAATATTAACAAAAGTGATGTATTTTTGTGGGATATATTTTTTTTTAAAGATTTTGTGGGTTATCAGGGTAAAGGTATACCAAGAAACTTAAATATCCAACAAAGTAAAAAAATTCCTATAGGTCTATATGGAGACTTGTAATTGGCTATCCATGAAATCAAATATCCATGAAAATTGGTAGCCACCAAAATAGATAAATGAGGGTCTGGATGGGGGAGGGGGGTCTGTTATTCTGTAAACATTTAATTTTCACCCCTTTTTTCTCTAATCTTCAAAAAAATAACCCCTTTTTTCTCTAATCTTCAAAAAATTAACCCCTTTTTTCTCTAATCTTCATTTTTTTTGCCCGTTATTCTCTAATCTTCATTTTTGAAGGGCATTATTCTTTAATCATTTAACCCTCATAAATACACAGTATGATATACTTGTGTCATCTTAGTTTTAAAGCTCTTTGTCAAATTGTCATAGATTTTTTTACACACCTTACAGTGACTAGTTATTAAACAAGAATATTTTTTAAATACCAAAAAAATACCAGCATCACTAACTAATTATAAATTTTCATATACATATAGTTTCTTTATATTCCATCATTTTGATTATAACCTTTGTCTTAAAATTTTTATTATAGTGTGCAGATGGAGCCAACTGTATTGTTATAGGAAAGTTAGGGACCATTATAGAACCAATGGTATTGATTGGTGGTAACTGTTCACTACAAGGATATAACCAGGATGGAAATGATATATTTTGGACAGTGAGTTTTTTCATTGACAATAGACTGTTTTAAGAAAAATATGAAATGCTTGTTAACATCAATTGGTTGCTATTTTATTAGCTTACATTTAGCATGTTTAGGATCATATTTATCCGCTACAATATATATATGGTAAAATACCTTATTTTTGCAAATATTTTTTTCATGACTTTTAACAGAGAAAAAAATATGCAAATTTGAAAAAAAGAATCTTCTCTTATGGAGAGAAACATACACTCAGAAAGTTTTCTAAGGAACTTGCAATATTAAAATATTATTTCAAAATCACAAAATTAGTAGGTTTACAGTATTAAAATAGAATTAGTGTTGAAGATGAAGTTACATTGACCTTCATTATTTATTCTAACTGAAAAACAAACACCGTACGGTGACCTATAGTTGTTAATTTCTGTGTCATTTTGATCTCATGTGGAGAGTTGTCTCATTGGCAATCATACCACATCTTCTTTTTTTTTATAATAAAGTTCTGTAATGGTTAAAAAAGGCAATAAGAGGGTTGTGTATTTGGTATTTTTTTATTGAAAATTTAGTACAATTCAAATAAATTAGATGAGGGCTATTCCAGAAAAAAATGTATGGAGGGGTTGGAAGGCAGTTTTTGTCAGCACCCGCCACTCAGACAATTGTAATTGAGAATTATAGTGCATTATAGTGTGAAAAGTTGCTCTGATACCCATCACCCATGTATTATTAATACAATGTGCCTTCCAACCCCCCTATACATTTTTTTCTGGAATAGCCCTGAGTATCTTTCTGTAATATTTGTTTTGCATGTAATAATAATATACAATTACTGTCTTTTGATGAGGTGAATATGCGGTTTTATTGACTTTTGAAAAAATGATATTCACTGAGGCCAACGGCCGAAGTGAATATCAGTTTTTCAAAAGTCAATTAAACCCCATATTTACCGAAACAAAAGACAGTAATTGTTTTATTCCACATTCCGAGAAAAGAAAATGTATTTAATGACAAACATATACCAAAACAAATTTTACACGAAACATTTTACCATAACGTTGCATGTAAAAGCGTGTGACGTTTAGCGCGGTGAATAACACTTTCTCAAGTGAATATGTTTTTTTATTCAAAATCCAATTCATATAGAAAACCTACTAAAATTATTCCAATATAGAATAATAATCTATATTTTTACATACTCTATTTACAGGTAACTGGAGACAATGTATGTTCTCTTGCTTTGGTGGATTTTAATGCACAAGGACAAAATCAGGTAAAAATATTTATCGCTATTGTACGAAAATTCCTTTCTCAGCAGAGTCAAGTGTTATGAAAATTACCGATAGAAACTAAGGGGGCACATGGCGTTGCTAATGAAATTGACAACGTCATCATAGGTAAAATATTAATAAACAGATTATCATTGGTCATCTCAACTCGATTGCTCTCTCACTCACTTTTGCCGTACTGGCTCAAGAGAGAAAATGAATCTCTTTAGAGATGATCAAAGATAATCTATAATTATCTAGGATTACAAGTTTAAAAATGGAAAGATTACATGAATATTATTATTAGGTCATTAATAGTATGTTCAGTTAGCATTCGTTCCAATTGAAAGCACCTGGTAGAAATTGCAGACTTTTTATCATGAAAGACAAATATCAAATATAGTATAACAATCTTGGTTGAAAAATAAGTAATTTTCTTATCAAGAAAGATATGTTCTTATTTATATAGTTTTATTTTGAAAAATACACTAATAAAACTGGTTAATACGTTATAAATTAATTTTGGATGTAACACGTCTTCTGATTGTCTGACGTTATTTTGTTATGAGCCCATAGACATAATTAAGTCATGTGACCGTGACATCATCAACGTTTTTCATGGTTTTCTACGATTTAAAATGGAATTTAGAATTAGATTATAAGAAATTACTGTAATATTTTTTCTGTCTATTCGAAATAAATAAAAAATGTGGTGCACACTGTTAAATAACCCTCTACGCATGTTATTCAGTGTGCACCAAATTTTTTATGTTATTTCTTCATAGACAGAAAAAATATTACAGTCATTCCTTAAATAATTGATAAGGTAGCTATATATGATTATCTCCCTTATTATACTTACTTCAATTCATTATTGAAGATTTTTGTATTTTAAGACAGTAAAAGTATATAAGATTAGCAAGTTTTAGAGATACACATTTTATTTTATTTTCTCTTGCAGCTTGTCGTTGGTTCTGAAGATTTTGATATCAGAGTTTTCAGAGAAGATGAAATTATTGCTGAAATGACAGAAACTGAGGTACTTACTCCTATATATGTGCTGATTTAGCATTTTTTTCTCTCACAGAATCACAAATTTGTTCATCAAAATGTTACAATCAACAGTTTATTTACTAATTAAAAAGTGTTAACTGTTATATTGAAGTCTAAAATTACTCTAGTGAAATATTAAGACATTGAAGTTTTTAATTACGATCATGTGATCTATAATTCATGAAGTCACATAGAGGCTTTTAGTAATTGACTTTATAATTCTATGTTTTTAGGCCATTACATCTCTGTGTCCCATGATGGACTCCAGGTTTGGGTATGCCTTGGCTAATGGTACAGTAGGTGTTTACGACAGATCAGCTAGATACTGGAGAATTAAGGTTAGTTGTTTTAATGCAAAAGGGGAGGATTTACATACGGTTGTTTCTAAACAAAATAAGTTAAGGAGGAAATTTGTTAATGTTATTTGTTATTAGAAGATTGATAGGTATAAGAAGATGTGATACAAGTGCCAATGAGACAACTCTCCATTCAGTTCACAATTTGAAAAAGTAAACCAGTATAGGTCAAATAAAGGCTTACACCGAACAGCAATCTACAAAGTAAACCAAAAATGACTTGTGTAAAACTATTTAAACAGGAAAACAAACAGTCTAATCTATATAAAAAACGAGAAACACTTATGAACCACATCAGCAAACTACAACCACTCAGTCAGGTCAGTCAGAGGGCCCCCTTACAAAAAGTTCTGGATCTGCCACTGATAGGTGCCAAAAAATGTAGCGGGTTTAAAGGTTTTAACTGGCTCCAACCTTCATCCTTACCTAAAATAGTTGTGTAATAATAAAACATAGAAAGACACACTATTAAATAACTATGTATCATTTTTATGGCTATTTCTTGATCAATAAAGCATTTGTTTCTGTTTTATAAACTAAGGATTTTAAGATGTGACACATTTCTACCTTAATATTATTATTTTGAAATTAATCTTGAAAATCCTTTAATTTCATTTAAAACATAGACATTTATGAATATTGAACCTTGTATATTTCAGTCTAAGAATCAAGCCCTGACTATCCACAGTTTTGATATTGATTCTGATGGTGTAGCAGAATTAATAACAGGATGGAGTAATGGAAAGGTACTTACTAATATATAAATAAGACAAAAAAAGTAGTGTTTGAGGACAACTAGTATAAGAAGGATGTTTGCTGTATCTACCTCATTAACTTAAAGATATTGTCCACAAAAAAAAACATGATGAAAAGCTAGATACAAAATTTCTTGATTTTTTAAATTTATTTGTCTCATTAGATTGTCATAGAAAATAAATACAATTTTCACAAACATCGTCTTATTAGCTGGAAAATGCATGATGAAAATTGGTAATAGTTTTTGAATAAAGACATTGTTGAGTATATTTTAACTAAGACATTACTCAAACTAGGTAGTGGTATAGCAATTTATTTTCAATGGGAAGTGCAATTCTTTTTTCACATCCAGAAAACTATTAATTTACATTAAGGTGTTATAATAAAAATAGTTGAATTTCTGTTAGTTTTAGGTTGTATATTTATCTATTATTTTCTACTTTGTTTTTGTCTACAGATTGATGCTAGAAGTGACAGAACTGGGGAAGTTATATTCAAAGATAATTTTGCATCTGCTGTTGCTGGTATTGTACAGGTTTGTTTAAATTAAAGATATTTAATGATTAGGTATATTTCTTTTAATTCAATATGAATAATGGATGACATGAGACACAAATTACACAAAAACCAAAGAAATCTTGAGACCGCCAAAATATAAGTACTGGTACAAATATCAAGCTCTAAAGTGACCAGCCCCTAGATTAAGACTATCTTTGTTACATGTATTTTTCTATTAAGTCTTGCAAACTATGATTAAGAAATTAATTCCTAATCATGTCTATCACAATTCTGTTTGTTTTCAATGAAAAAAATATATATTTTAGGCTGAATTTCAGACTTGATGGAACTCAGCAGTTGTTGTGTGTTTTACTGAAGGAGAGAGTAAGTCAGATTGACATTTTTGAAATAAATTTTAAATTAGAAAAAATTATGATGTTTAAAAGGAAAATAATTAAAAAAAATATTTTGTTCAGTGAATTTTATGCATGTTTGTATATAAAAAGGGCTAATTTCATTGAGTAAAATGGGCTTTTTTGGCCCGGGTCATTATTTTATTCATCCCCTTTTTAAATTTTAAAGGTGATCAACCAGTATCTTGTTCCTTTTGTTGTTTCATAGATTGTTTTTTTTTTCTGAAAAATCGTACAATTTTAAATAATGTCAAATAAATTTTTATACAGTTTGTTTTTTAATTTTTTTTAGATATGAATGGGTATTATATTGGAATGAAAAAA